>OY769905.1:11603747-11651247 GCA_963669185.1 Dyspetes luteomarginatus
TTCCGAGTTAATCTACTGTTATTTTGTGATATATAATTGTGCATATGCTTGGATGTTTATTAATTTATAGTCAATACATTGTATTGCAAATGATGTTGTTTCTCACATTATATATATATATATATATTTATAATTATTGAATTGAGAAAATCATACGATTTAAAAGTGAAAATAAGATCACCTTACATCTCTAATCGGAATGATAAATATACAGAATGTCTTATAAGCAAAATACTCTATATATTAGATTCGCATTAGGCCCAATTATATACAATTTATAAATATATCATATATATGCATAGAACGGCGTTGAGGGGTATATAGTGGTCTATTAATGAGTAGCCAGCATCAGGGGATATTATCAAGTCTGGAGAGATCTGTACGTGCGTTGCGGTCTCTCTATACCTCACTCTATATGAAACGGTTGAAGAACCACAAAGTAGCCGAAATACGAGCGAAACCGCAAATTAACTCTCCGAGTCTTCGAGCTCCTCCCACCTCATTCGCCCGGGTTCTGCGTTTTTTAGGGCGAGATTTATGCTACGCATGCATTGGAGCAAAGGGTCGGACCAGAGTTCGCGAGGTTGGAATTTACTCCGTGTTTGGCCCAAATATAGACAAAATAGCTTAATATGGTTTAGTGTATTGCAACATATTACTCCAAGCGTCGTCAGTTCTAGGCAGACGTATGCAGAAAATGTTCTATTTTTATAAACACTTCAATACGACTCAACACAAAAATGCAGGCGTAGGTATGTCTCGGACGAAGATGCCTAAGGTAAAGGAGGTCTGGAACAAGAATTACTAGAACAACGGAATCCTGGAGCAAGGTTGATTGTATACCGAGTTTGATAGCATTTTCTCACAATATACATATATAGTTGTGATGAGTCGGTTATGCAGCGTGTGGCTACACCGTCACTATAGCTAGTATATATATATATATATGTATATTAGATAGATCGTATCTCTCTCACCTTTTGTAGAAATGGTTGAGTGCGCTGCTGCACGTCTCTGCTAGCTTTTCGTTTCCATTCCTCTCGACGCAAGTCATGCATATACAGACCATGTCGATGATATATTCGAGCCCTCCCATCCAACGATGATTATAGGGTTCGCAGGGCATTATGCCCGCGTCTAAACAAACCGCTTCTACATCTATCGACAGTTTAACCACGTGGGGCGTTACTTGGAGTTCGTAAAGCGTTTGCGGGCCGGAAGACACGACGCTGATGCTCAATTTTCATTTGGCCCGATGCAGAAATTATTATTTTTTTCCAATCGGGTCTCATAATTTTCGGAATTTCTTCCTTCTTTTCATCAAGTACATTCCATCAGGTTTAGAAAGGTGAGAAAATCCTTGATTTTTCATTAGATACGTGAAACGAAAACCTGGGAAAAACGTACCCGCGTGATTGACAGAAATTTCGACCGTATGTTCCGAGAAAAAAAAAGAGCCAAATAATAAATCTCATCTAGTTTCCCACTTTGCCCCGTATAATTACCTTGTCAAAATAAAGTCGAAAAGGTTTCGCGTATATCTCTTGAAACTTTAATTATAAGCGAGCGTGTGCTTTGCCATAACGAATAAGAAGCAAAACGATCGCGCGGGCAGGACTCAAACGTAGAAAGTCTTGAAAAAGTTATATGTATATATGCATTTTTTGCTTGACATACGAAATGAGATATATATATATGAATTCGAGACGCGTATATTAATTTATGCTAATAGCCAAAAATTAAGTGTTATTATTCACAATCGCCTCCCCTTGACGCGTCATATTATAAACAGTTGAAATTTCACGAATCTGATATTATGTACTAATTAGGCCACAAGTGGGAGAATTTAGTACAAAAAACAACAGAGCAGCAGAGTGACAGTTGCATATGCACATAGGGGAAATGTTTCCATATAATATCGAAGAGCGGCTTGGCACAGAGATGTAAATAATCAATATAAAGCAAATTGAGATTGGAGTTAGGGAGTTACATGATATAGATTGAAGCGATTATCTTTTCAAAACACTTCACGTTCTTATTTCGGTTAAATTGATTAATAAATAAATGCAAATTAATCGAGGAATATGTCCCCTTTAGTAAACATATGGTGTCCTCGTTAGCTTCCGTACAACGTCCCCATTAATGGAGATTCACATTAAAGGGCATTTACTTATATCCAAATAATATAAAAGTAGAAAGAATAATGCACCAATTTCAAAGTAGTTTAATTTATTTTACGTCTACCCAAATTGTAAGCGATTTTTGTTCGTTTTTATTATCCATTCGATCATTAAACTATTTCTAAAGCAATATGAATACTGATACTTTCGATGAATTCTCGTCTAAGAACGGACTACGAACGAGCAGACACTAACGGAGTTTGTATTGTGAATCAGCGCAAGAATAAAATGGCTGAACAAATCCGGTTGATCGAAATTTGCGATCATCAATACAAACAAATTTTATGGAATACCATAACACAAAATAATTAGCTCAAATCAAACATTCTGATGAATGATATTATTTTAGTAAAGCATTATCTGTAATGTTTTACAAAAATACTAAGTTATGACAAATCAGCGAGAGAGAAAGGGGGGGAGAGTAGTGAAAATTGATGCAGCAGATGTTGTTATTTCTCAATATGGAATACAATGTCTTGCTTTCACTCGCATTTCTCATACTTTACTCTCGCCCGGTCACCCTGTATGCATGATTAGCAGGGTGTACATATGATGTATTTTATATGTAGATTGGCTCAGTCCTGGGCACAGGTCGGTCATGTCCCGGGTGTACATGATGTCTTTTATAGATTGGCTCAAATGTTTAAGAGAAGAAAACGTTTCTCTGACGAATCTGGATAAATTAATGTAATAGCTAAAATTCGAGTTGTACTAACAATGTCCCGTTTCAAGATTTGAGATAATTCTCCTTTCCCTCTCTGCTCGTCGTGTTCCCGTATACGGCCGATCGTACAGCGACGCAACACAAACACGATCTCGTCTCGGTTGATGCTGGACGACAATATATGTATATCGTGACCGTTTTTTTTAATGAGCTCCGGTCGGCGGGGCTTCCTCGATCGACGATTAGGACATTCTTCATTTCGTACATCATCGATCACTGACCAAAAGCGACGAATTTGGATGGTCACACGACGTATAAGAACGTCCATCCGTAAATCATAGAAAATATGGAGAAAGAGAGAGAGAGAGAGAGAGAGAGAGAGACCCTCACGAGGCTACATCAGTGGACGAGCTCTCGATATAATAGCTATCATTTTGATCTTGTGTATTGAAGAAAGAAAAAAAAAATAGTAACCAAACGAGACCAAGTCAGGCGACATCGCTTATAGAAACAGTACTTAATTATAGTTGGCAATATAGATGACAGTATTCAAACAAAATAATACAAAAAGTCTCTGTGATGGATTTAGACTTTTTTTAAGATGAAATAATAAATATGAGAACGTCAATGTGTCGCTAAGAAATGTCGAGAAATAATATTTTGCATGACAAATGTTTTTGTTTTTTACTTTTTTTTTCGTTGCGGCGGGTGTGTGCTACGTGGGTATATGTATATAGTCGGTTCGCTTCGTGACTTGTCCCGTTAGTTTGACCGATGTCGAAAACAACTTGACATTATTGGACGATGTCAGTGTAAATCTTGTTACGAGAAGCCACAAGCGCTTTTAATTGATAAGTTAAAACAAAAGTGGCGTCACGAGAAGTAATATTCCATACATGTATATTTACCGGACAGAATTTGATGTGGCACGAATCTATCATATTTACCTTTTGCTTATACGTTTTTCTCGCTTGATCACTCTCGTTCGCAGTACTCATGTCATATAATATGTATATGTATATACATTTGCATATCCATAGAGACGATACGAATTTTACGAGTTGAGCTATATAATCGACAATATTGGCATAGGCATGAGGCTCCGTGAATGGTGTGCGATATCGATGAATTATCAAAGTCTCACGAAACAATTGCTAGCACAATAAGAAAGATAATTGGTAAGCTCAATCGAGCGTTTGAGATATCATACGAGTTTAATGGTACATTTTTCATTGACTCGTAATTGTCATATAATTCTCGGCGGGGTGTTCGACGTGCTAAGTTGCGAGCAAGCGACGTGGGAACTTTTCGCAATCAGGTAATTCGGAAAAAAGTTTATGCTGTTTTAGTTATTAAAAGTACAAGCAGGCTAATAAATAGGTATTCTTTTTACATATTTTATAATCGTCGAAGTATGCATCTTATAATGCGTTTATTATTACAATGTTACAATTTACCGCCCATCACTGTCTATCACGCATAAACAAATTCGGCTAAATATACATATATATATGTTTCTAACCAAACCGCATACGATTTTTTTTGGTTATCTGGTAGCTGGTGCCACCGTAACATATATAACATCGTAAAATACATCGGATATCCACCGATAGCCACTAAATTATAGGAAAAAAGCTATCAAACTCGATGCAATACCGCATGTTTCCATCAGATATTCCTCTTACCGCGGATATCCTTTGATGCAACGATTTTTTTTGTATGGGTATTCTTGGATCAACCGTATTACATCAAACAAAAAATTCATGTGGTTTTAATTATTAAAAGTAAAAAGCTAATAAATTTTTGTCTCACACTTTTTATTCATCGAAGTATGCATCTTAGAATGTGTTCGTTATTACACTGGTATATCGCCGTGCGCGCTATACGCGCGCTGTTGTTTTCCGCGCGAGCTGCGCGCGCGCTCTTCCGTCTTTCTACACTTTTCATTGGCCCTTATTTACGCTTCAATCGAATATCGAAGCTGCGAGATAATATCGCAATGGATTTTTTAATAGGGGAATTGTTGCAATGTAACGCCCATCACTGATAATATAAAATAATTCAGATAAATATATTTCTAACTAAACCGTACGAACTTTTTTGGTAACCTGATAGCTGGTGCCACCGGCGTAACATATACGCATAATATCGTAACATACATCGGATATCCACCGATAGACTCTAAATTATGTTAAAAAAAGCTATCAAACTCGATGCAAAACCTCGTTTCAGATATTCCTCTTTATTCTGGACATCCTTGATGCAACGATTTTTGTTGTAGACTTTTATACAGACAATTTTTGCCCCATACATCTTTTGTGCAGGCAAGTTTGTTCCAGAAATCTTTTATCCAGATAATTTTTGCCCCATACATCTTTTATGCAGGCAATTTTTGCCCCATACATCTTTTATCCCTCGTTTACACGCTACGTTATTTAGCTCCGTCTATATAGTTTGCGCAAACAAAATGCCCAAAAGTTTGTCCGGTTTTGCGTCGGTTTGTGCGAGCAAAATCTATGCAGGCAAGTTTGTTCCAGATATATTTTATGCAAATGTTCTTAGTTCGGAAGGACTTTTTCCGTATATCCTTGTTCTGCGACTGCTTTAATGCAAGAAGATATCCTTATTGTTGAAGATGTCTTTGTCCCGCATACAGACATACTTAATACCTCACCTTACTACTGCAGACATCTTTCTTTTTAACATTTTCGTTGTAGACAACTTCGTTTTAGACTATATCACATTTCAGATAAGCTTTTTCTTGCATTTTTATGTTTGCACACGTCTTTGTTCAAGACATTCTTGTTCCAGACATTCCTCGAACGGACATTTTCTTATATTTCTCCTTATCCTCATCCTAGAAATTCTTGTTGCCACGTATCCTTGATCTAGAAATTATTGCTGCAGACATCCTTTCCCTAGACGTTCTTGTTGCAGATTTTTCATTAAAGCATATTTTCGTTTGAAACGTACTACAATACAATTTCGGACATTTTTACTCACACATTCTTAACCTTTCGAGTGCACACACCGTAACGAATCAGAGTCCCCATGGCGTCGAGTTGACCCCAAAGCAATTTTTCGGCTTAAAATACCTCGAAAACTATGCACTTTTTAATAGAAAAAATGTTGAGACATTTGTTTGTACCAAGTTTATTTGATTTGAAGATCGAACAGTTTGATTTTTGAGAGAAAATAACAAATTAGTTATCCAAAAGCGTGCTTGATAACGAAATTACGCGAAAAAATGCACTATTTTACACCAACAAAAACGCATAAAATTTATTATATTATATTCAATTTGGGGGAAAATCTCGAAGGGTCTATCTGCAAGGGAAAAATCGTCCGCTTGATGGGTTTTCGAAAAAGTATATGTATTTGGGAATACAAATAAATTTGGCTCGGAATAACCTCAAATAAATATTGGGGTCAGAATGATCCCAACATTTTTTTCATTTTATTTTCCATTGCAGCGACCTTATTATATCGTAGACATTCTTCTTCCACACATCCTCGTTTTAAATAGTTTTTTCAGACATTGTTGTTGGAAACTTTCTTATTTTAGATTTTTTTTATCAGATATCCTTGTTATAGCATTATTGTCTGACATTATTAGCAGCAATTCTTGTTGCGGATATCTTATTATAAACTGCTCGCACTCTCGCCATCCTGAACCATCCATATATATATAGATACACATATATAAAGCAGCACATACACACAATTTTGTACAGATGGCGCTAGTTGACGGCTCGGAATCGTCGCGTCCGTCACGTCTCGTTTTCGTCCTAGTTCAATTCCAGGTTCATCATTCGTTGATACACAAGGATATTATATCGAGAGAGAGGGAGAAAGAACCAGACGGAATCTGCAGCATTTTCCGTCGGCCTAGAAGTTCACAAGCATTACCTCCATCCTCCTCGAAGTCCTCGAAGACTGGAAAATGTTGAATTGACTATAATTTAAACCCAGCAATAATGGCAATTTTATTGGCAATATAGAATACGCGCAGGATCGCAAAAATGACGCTACCATTACATTTATAGTGGACAGAAACACAGCAAAACTTGCCCATAATAGACCTCAATCTTCGTTGATAATAGCAGCGAAGATTGCATCTTCGTTGATAATAGTCCCATCTCGCTTCAGCCATTCCTCACTTTCATCCTCTGGTCGCGAGTGACAAAAAAAAACAAACGTAACTTGCACCATCTTCCGTCGGCTCAGAAGTTTACAATAATTTCTTCGATGCTACTCGAAGCCTCGAGAATCTAGAATTGACTATACATTGTTTGAACCCACCAACAATGGCGAGTTTACTGGGAACATCGAATAAGCGCAGAATCACAAAAACAACGATAGAAATGTATTTATAGGCATTGCACAGAGAAATATTGCAAAAATCTGACATTGTATCAACTTTCGATAATCGTGCGATGTTCAATACCAAGGGACTTACACGTCTCAGCTAGTAGATTTACCTTATGTTCCGTACAGTGAACACAATAGAGCGGTCAAGTTTTACCGGGTGCGCGCGCACTCGATTTTGTGTCCGGACAAATTAGCTCGATTAATTATGCGTTTGCTCGTATAACGCTGCACGAGCGTAAACTAAAAAGAAAATGTTTTCTAAGCGGTCTCGTTTTGTCGTATGAGACTCACAAACGCCAATGTCGTCGGGAATAGGAAGTTTTTCGGTCGAATCAATCGTATCAAAACGAGAGTTGCCGAGAATGTTTTGTGCACACCGACGACGCTCATGAGCTTCGAGTTTTCTTTTTTTTTTGTTTTTCTACTGCTACTTCCGCACATTGTCGTCGATTGTCACCTTAAATCAATGACCCAGTGAGAGATCTTCTAATCGTACGCGAGATTATTCGCGACACATAGCCCAACTATCGTAAATAATTTTCCTCAATTATTTATATCTTTTATTTTATTAAATAATGGCCCATTCGCCACTGCCCAAACTCATCTCTATACATACTCCGAGAATAAATTGCAATCAATTGTCCATGAACACGTTCACTGAGGTAAGTTCTATTCATTTTTTTTTTTTTTTTTTTTTTTTTTTTTTTCATATGCTTCATTTAACGAATTATTTCTTCTCAGGTCTTGCAATCAGAGTCTGTGAAACGATTGCTCAATAGGCAAAACGTTTATCTGCAGACTCCACTGAGCGATGGTTCTATCGCCAGTGATTTAGCATCATCAAAAAACTTGTTCCTGGAAAAACATAATGGCTCGCTCGGTAAACCGAGCACGGAAAAGGTACCAGAACTCTCGGTAATACCAATCATGAGTTTGAGTGAAAAAGGCTCAATACAGAGCAACAATGACGACATACATTTCTTGCCTTCCAAGCATGAGGGAAAATCAGCTGTTGCTCTGCTACCGATCAGACGAGAGAAAAGACATTGTGGACATTCCGAATCATGCGAGAGTCTAATCTGTGAAGTGGAATTTCAACGATTGGCTGACGGCATCAATATTTCGCCACTGATCACCATAAACATCGAGACTGATGAAATAAATGCTCCTGTATTCAAACACTGTGAGAACAAACGCTGTGATGCTCTGAGCATAGATCATGATCGTTGTCGTAGAGCCATTGTGCGTTGCTATCGTTGCGATCAGACGAAAATTTGCGATATATGTCTCGTTGTTCTAAAAACACGAAAGTCACAGATGATGCATAAAAATTGTAAAATGCGCATCGAGTACAGGCACAATAAAACGAGCAGGGCACAATTGATGAGGGATAGAATGCGTGAGAGAGAGCTTCAGATACTCGAAGCAGTGAGGTTGAATAAAAATGATTATACCGATCCAATGACTGGACACGACAGGGCAATGGAGAGCTTAAAGAAAAATTCTGAGCTCATTGTGATACCAAAAGCTACACCACCGACTCAACAACATCCGACGATAAGAATCGCTTCGTTGAGCAGAGCTGCGATGCCATCGAAAGTTTATGCTGGCAAAATGTTGGGAAAACTTTTGTCTCCGCTCGTATTTCCGGGGCAGAGAATGGTCCTGGGAAAACGAACGAGCACCGAGTCTACGGATTATCAATCGGTTGGAAAATTGACAAAATTAGTCAATGTAACTTCAGGGACGAATCCTCAAGGCAAACAAATAATCTCGATCGCTAGAGCCGGAAGCTTTGCCCAACCCCTCAACGTTAGCGGTTTCTTACAGTCGCAGTCGCAGAATAATTCCTTGTCACAAGGGACTTCTTACTTCATGCCCATTCGTGTTGTGCCGATCGCCGGTCTCAAGACCCAGCCTTCCTTGCTCCATCAGACCCAGGGTGTTCCAAAATTTTGTATCGTCTCTCAGACTCCGAGTCAGTCATCGTCATCATCATCGTCGTTGTCGCAATTCACTAAAGCACCGGCTAAAATTCTACCAGGTCAGCAACGAGTGAGAGTGATAAAGAACGAACCGAGCAGAAATTCGCGAAAAAACGAGACAAGTGCAGAATTTGTGCTCAAGAGATTCAAGCCAGGGATACGAAGAGGCAGGCGCAAGAAGAATGGACCAAAGAGAGGCTCAAAATCGTTCGAGTGTACATTTTGTTTCAAAAGATTCAGCACAGATTGGTATTTTAAGCTTCACATTGCCAAGCACAAGGGGGAGATAAAATTTACTTGCAAATATTGCAAAAAACCTTTCATGCATCTGTACAATATGCAGAAACACATTGTGACAATGCACAAAGAGAATGATGGGAATGATGGGAATGATGAGACATTTGGTGATGATGGGGATATCGATGAGAATCACGAATTTTTTGAATGCTCAAGCTGCAGTGTCACGTTCGAATCGTCGAGCGAGCTGGAACTTCATCGATGTCATGTTGCCTGCCTGCGATGTCACTCAAGATTCACTGAAGGCGATCTGATGCTTCATTTGAGAACAAAGTACGAGTTGTCCGAACAAAAAGCTCTGGAGGAATTCGAACGGCAAAAACGACAGAGGACTATGATGGTGCAGAATTGTGGACGTAAGAGGCGTGAAAATGAGCAACAACAGGCAAGAGGCACGAGAATTAAGGAAGATACAAGAGAAAAACGACCGATAAATGGTTCACCCCCAAGAAAAAGAAGTTCGATGATTAGAAATGATGGACGAACACGAGATGACTCTAGTAACGATCAAACAACCAATAGAACAACGATGAGACGACTTACACGAAGAAAAAATCATAGTATTAGCGATCAATTAGAAACTGTTTCGACAAACGAAAATTATGAAGAAACTTCGGAATTAGGTAAGTATCGACACAGTTTTTCACAAGTCATATAATTGTTTGTTCTTACTATTTGATTGGTATAACAAAATTTAGCACTGTCCTCAATTGTACCTACCATGGAGCTGATATCACGATGAAACGGAAGTGGAATTTTCATTTTAAAAATTGTTGCAGCATTATGACATGCCTCGGACTCATGGAGATGATTTTTTCATGATAAAATCGTCTCATGAAATTCAATCACTGCGATCTTCAAAAGGTCAATATATCGTGCAAATTCCAAGTGAGTCAAGCATAGCGGTAATTGCGAGTGTATTCGATCATTTGAGATTAACGTACTGCAGAGAAGTGAATAGAATTTTTTTTTAATATCTTATATTTGATCATCTCGATCACCCACTTTTGTTACATTTAAGGCGATGTGATATACCGACGGATGCTAACAAACCGCTTTCCCTACTTTTTCCAAGATGTTAATATTTTGGAAAAAAGCGAAAATCGGGTTTCATGCGTTTGTCAGTTCTGTTTAAAAACCGATTTTTTTTCGCCGAAGTATCAATAGTCTCGAATAAAGTAAGGAAGGCAATTTATTATCGCATATAAGAGTAGGTATGGCACATCGCCTTAAGCCTAATAATGTACGTAATGTGTTCATGATACAAGGAAAAGGAACAAAAACAATCAATGTTCGTGATTGTTTAGCGAGCAAAAGAGGATTTGTGGCAATGTTTGTCCTTATTTAGATACTTTGACGAATTTTGAAGCGAAAGAGACCGAAGTTATCGCATTAATCCTTTTGGCACATATATTTATTTTGGATTCTTGTTTTCATTCTATATGCGAAAGCAAAAAACACTGAACAATTTAATCGTTATGAAGCGAAATATGTAGTAGGAAATGCAATTTTCGCCTTGAACAAAAATCATGAAAAAATCAGTGCCAGTAAGGACAGACATAAAAAAAAAACTATGTGCAATGCTGTGCAACTAGCCATGTAATTTATTTTAAGAAAAGAATTGCGCGTGATGTATGATTGATTGAAAGTTGTGTAATTTACCGTATTAAATTTGTTATCACGCCAACCACAATATGAACCAAATAAAAGAACTGGTACATATAGCACAGTTTGATGTGGGATATTTTTGCCAAACATTCAATATGATTTCAAAAAAACCAATATTTCCAAACGTCGTTCCTCAATCAAAAAAAAAGCTGATTTATAACCAACAAAAAAATGGAGTGCCTTGCCATCTTATGTTGACCTCTATAATCTAAAACAATTCCATATGATATACTTCATACAGATGGATTTCGTTAGAATGTTTAACATCACAAGAATTCTATACAGAATATTTTTTCTATACTTTTTACCATGATTAATTCGGTAAGAAAAGCTCTCGTAAAATTTATGTTTTCATTCAAAGTTGTTTCATGCACAAGATCAATCACTTTCTATTAACACTAGAAACGAGTTGGCACAAGATCTCTTCTGGCCCAAAAAGATTTTTTATTTTTTTTCGTTACATTGAAAAATTATAGTTAAAAAAATGATGTTTTATTTAAATGGAAAGATTGTGATGATCGTTAAGTCAGTATTAATATTGAACATGCATAATTTTTTTAGAGTTTCTACAAAAAAAAATTAAATAGACGATCAATAAATTTTGACGTCACACGTTTATGAAAGCATTTATTTCAATCTTACATTAACTTAAACATGTACAATTTTTGGGTGAGTGAATTTCATATCCGATCTAGAGCTTCGAGCATTATTACACTGTTTCCACGAATTACCTGAAAAATACAAAAATCACATGAAACGATTTTTCTTGTAATTTATTAATATCTATGAACTTACCACCATGCCAATGTTGTTTTTTGTTCCATCTTTGCATTCTTCGATACTCTCGTCGATAACCATGTTCATAAATGGATCAAAACCTCTCAAGATCCCAATTACGTGTCTCCCGCCGTTCAATTTGACTGCACATTGAATTAATCATCACAAGTTAAAAACAGATACAAAATGAAACTTGTACATTGCATAAACAAGCCCAGAACAGCTATAAGCAACCAGTTTTTTTAGACTTTGCTCATAACCTTTCTAAATCCGCCATCTAAACCTCTTTATTGATTTTTGCCAAACTTGTTATCAAACTAGTCTTCTGTAGAAATGTTTAGTTTGAATTATGGAAATCCAAGTTACACAGTATATAACAATTAAAAAAAAAGTCCTATATATTATAAAATCTGATCCTTGTAATTCTCACCAAAATTAATACGGAACATGCTCGCATGCTCGCCTATTCGCCATGGAAGATTAGTTCGATAGCTGAACATTCAAGAAAATGAATGTAATGATACCCTTTTTGAAAAATTCAAAATCTTATAAGATTTGATACCCTTATGCAATTTTTACAAACATTGCAGCAAATAAACTGATTTTACTACCCAACTTGTGTACAAAGTTTCAACACAATTGCTTAATTACTTTGAGAGATATAGTTATTTGAATTTTTCAAGTCCGTCAAGATATACATATACAAACGCATGAAATATTTTTATAAATGGCATTTTCATACTCTGTAACATTTAAAAAATTCAAGCACCAAAATCAAAAGCTTTTCGATGAAGCAAAACAAAGTTTCCTCTGTGGAGAAAAAAAAACACCCCACATTATTGTTTTAATGTCTAAAGAATCACAATTTAAACTTACGCGATAATTTTTTGTCCATGTACCTGCAAAAATTGTATTATAATCAGTAAATGCTCATAAATCGTTGCCAAACGTTTTAGCTTTGTAACCTCAAAAATGGTCTTACAGGATCTACATATATCCTGTCACAAAAAAACAAAGTACTTACTTTTTCAACTCTGGAGGATGAGCTTTGCTCATGATTGCAGTTATTGAAACGTTTGCAAAATATGTATTGAATATTTATTTGCAAATAGTAATGCTACGGAAATAAAAGCGTGGTTAGTAAATTCTGCTGTTTGATGTGGCTTGAGGCTTGACACGTGCTGCCAAATTGGTGCAGTGTCGAAGTATCAAAATCAAACTGCGGCGGGGCAACGACCTGTGTTAAGTCAGCCGGCCAACTTTAACTTTTCTTATTTTTAATTGCACCAATTGGTCGTCGCAAACTACTTGCGGGAATAGGAACGCGATGCCATGCAGTTGGCCGGACAAATCTTTATTTAGTAACCAATTGGGCTCGATAAGGGGATTAATCGATCCGGAATTTGTACCGGACTACCGGCGATTGGTAGTTTAATTAGTAGCATGTGGGTCAGTTAATCAGTTTCCAAGATGAAAAAAACCCATTCTCTCGAGCGTATGCAAGAACGAGAGCTCTGATTGGCGAATCATTGGATACAGGGGAATCGCGATGCTTCGTACGTGAATGCACTCATGTACAAAGGCGATGCTAGCGACATCGTACTACTGGGGTGATAACTAAAACGATCACTCCAATACCCAACTTTTATCGTCCAGGCCGGGTACAAGGCTTTATGTGCTTGTATATCTTTGTTGCCATCATTCAGTAATTCCGTCAATTTCTTACCAATATAAAGTTGGCCTGAAACTTTAACTGTTTTACTTTTTTCTTTTTCTACTCGTTAGGGAATTGTTGGGGAGTGATTGGGAGTCTAATTAAAACGTAGGGGAGTCAACCGATTTTTTTAAATCGAGAAATCAAAATTTGAGTGGGACGTTAGCGTGACAAAATTTGACTTTTAACCGATTCGATTGTATGAGGTCTTAATCGACGCGAAATCGTTAGGGAGTGACGAATCACCTAATTAAATCGTTAGCGAGTCTTTAGTTTTTCCGTCAGATCGGAAAAACGATTCCGACCGGTTAAAGGACGAGTCCACGTTAATGTGTCGTCTAAAGTTAGCCGATGTATTTTTGGCTTTTTCGAATTTAGTTTGATAATAGCAACGAAGATTGAGGCCTATAGAAGCACAAAGCCTATAGCCCGCTTTGTTCCAAAAAAGTTGGGGTGCTAGGACAAGCTATCACCCCAACGGTAAGATGTCGCTAGCGTCGAGTTTACATGTGTGCGCTCACGTACAGAACTAACGCACGTGAGCGGCTGTATAACTGCGTTGGCTCCACCTACGGAGTCGGGGTGATGATACTATTTCACTCGCACTCGCAGCTGGGGTGATGGGTGCGCTCTCTCGCACAGGAGCGATACGGACGTAGAGTGGGGGTTTGGGTGTACATTGCTGATACCGACGAAGATAGAGCTATTCATTGCAAATACTTTTGCATTTTAATGACCTCTACGTCGAGACAAACGTATTTTTTTAATTATTTCTTTATATTTACGTAAACTAGGAGTTAATTAACCGAACCAAGTAAATCTAATGAAATCGAAATCCGAGCGGGGACACGATTTTTATACTTAAAAAGATAATAACAGTATACGTATCCAAGTTGGGCTAATTGGTACGGCGCTGCTTCTGTATGTGCTAGGTCGGTAGTTCTATCGCTGGCTTCATGACTTTTTTTTTTTTTGCAATTATGCAATTTGCGATATGCACAATAAATAAAATATAAAAAATCAGCGAAAAAAGTTTTTATAAGAGAGAGAGCAGCATGTTAATACGAGCAGGTCACGCGTTGGCCCCTGCTCGTACTGAGATGTAATGATGATATTGGACTATCGCTATCTCTCGCAATCGCGATCAGCTTGACGGCGCTATCTCACGCGCATTCACGATTATCTCGATGATGCGATCTCTTTCGCTCTGCGAGTAGGGGCTGATGAACTCCCCACGTGTATGTGTTTAAAGTCCTCAGATTCTTGTTTTGCCGGTCTGGAATAGACGTTTTGTCCGATACGTCGGTAGAATTTTGTCAATAAAGACATCATTGCATGATTCGCGATATTAATAAGTTACAATCGCACTTGATACTGTCTTAAGTCTTTCATTCTTTTCTTAATTGCACGCGCTGTGTCTTAGACTAGCCTCATTGCAAATAATGATAATATTAATTTTTAATAGTAATAAGACCAAAAAGTTATTAAAAAATTGGTTAAAAAGAATTTATTCAACAAATTGACCGAAACATTATTTTTTCACTTACGAAAGGTATTCCCTGATTTTTCCGAATACATTGATTTTTTGAGAATTTTCTCTCAATTTCGAAATATCAGTTTTTGCGTATTATAACAGACTGCATTTAAATAACTGCTTGTTCAGTGATCTTGAAAATTAAAATGTGTAATATGACATTTCTCTATGGAATCATATCCGAAATTTGCAACGTTGCATCAATTTTTCGATTTTTGAATATGAAAATTTCAAAATTGAGATAAACATCTAATGAATTCAGAAAAATCAGGGAATCCATGTGATGAGTAAAAAAATATTTGTTTCCGGCAAATATATTGAAATAATTTTTTAAAACTAATTTGACGATAAAATTTTGGTATTATTATTTAAAATTGAAGTCATGTTCAATACGGTTACTTTCCTTAAGATTTTTACCTTATTTCAAAGTACTCTAAAGAACTGAAAATAATAACCTAAATTGTAATCCCGACCTCAATCTTCGTTGATATTACTACATATTTCTACGCTAGATTTTTACCAACACTTATTCAATAACATACCTTTACTCAACGATAATTCATATCTATATTTATTTTCGTTTTTATTGGTGTATTTATCGGAGTAACAGAAGGGTTAGTAACTGCAACTGTCATTGTACGATTGGTGTGGGCCATTGATATATATACTAACAACGAAGATTGTAGACCTCAATCTTCGTTGATATTACGGTACGAAGAAGACGCTGCTAACGCTCAAGAATACACTTCGGCAGCGGAATTTTCGCGAACCAAATTTGGGCTAAACTGATCGGCCACGGCTTGTATGCAGGTAATCTTACCACAAAAATTTTCGTGCAAATAGTATAGCCGAAGTTTTGCACCTACAAAAATGTACAAGTACTCAGTGTGTAAGTTTTTTATTACTGCATAGGGTGACATAAAGGATTTTTTGAATAACTAGCTTTGAAGGTCAGTAAATCCATTTTTATTTTACAGATAACTATTGGTAATGCAAACTGTAATTTTTTTTTTAGAATTTCAAAATTCTAAGAATGTCACCTTATAGGATACTACTAACTGGATTATATACTAAAATTTCCATTCATTTGGTTTGATAGTTTTGCAATGTTATTTGCACAAAAATTTAGGTCTGCTACGATGGTAAAAACTACTTTTTAAAAAAGAGCTTTCACATCCTCTTAAGAGGATACTTACTACTTTTTACCATCGTAGCAGACCTAAATTTTTGTGCAAATAACATTGCAAAGTAGTTTTTACCATCGTAGCAGACCTAAATTTTTGTGCAAATAACATTGCAAAACTATCAAACCAAATGAATGGAAATTTTAGAATATAATCCAGTTAGTAGTATCCTATAAGGTGACATTCTTAGAATTTTGAAATTCCAAAAAAAAAATTACAGTTTGCATTACCACCAGTTATCTATAAAATAAAAATGGATTTACTGACCTTCAAAGCTAGTTATTCAAAAAATCCTTTATGTCACCCTACGCAGTAATAAAAAACTTACACACTGAGTACTTGTACATTTTTGTAGGTGCAAAACTACGGCCATACTATTTGCACGAAAATTTTTGTGGTAAGATTACCTGCATACAAGCCGTGGCCGATCAGTTTAGCCCAAATTTGGTTCGAGAAAATTCCGCTACCGAAGTGTATGCTTGAGCGCTAGCAGCGTCTTCTTCGTACCGTAATATATAGTAATAGGAGCCAAGTGTTTCCGTCTCCCAGGACTTTTGCCACGGAGCGAAAGAGAGAGAGAGAGAGAGAGAGAGAGCGAGTGTGGGTGGGAGGAAGAGAGACAGAGAAAGACCGCCGCAGTAGGCCATATCTCTTAGACATTTTAATTTTATATGTAAAGTGTTTTAGGTATCCACGAGAATGAATCCTCTGGATATACTTTACATATACCTTCCCCATACCCATTGAGCACCTGAAGCTCATCGTTAGATTTTTTTTTGTGCTTTGCATGAATTACGAAAAACGCAAGATAATTGTATAATTATCGTCGATCAAATATTTTGAAATGATAGATTATTTATTTTACAAAGATAATAATGATTAAATAATATGGATATATTGTAGATTGTCTTATTTCTAAGAATAATGATAATACTTTTTATTTAGATTTCAGTAATAGTGGCTAAAATAATGTAAATTTTAAATTAATTTTGTTTAGATTGAATAATAGATAAATATTATATGAATAATTTATCGACTAAAACTTTTTAGTTTATAATTAAAATAATAACTGTTATTTACATAAAGTATTAAAAAATATATATTTGCATGATAATTGTGCCAGCAATTGCGGACAATTGTTATAATTAAATCGATTACAATCAGTTTGTTCGATTGCTTTGCTTTTGTGGACCGTCCTTAGACAAAAATTCGTGTATTCTCTTTATCTTTCTCGATACGCGGAAATAAGAATACATACATATGCAGATTTATATGAACAGATACAATGTATGTATAAACACACATACACCGCCTGGACGGACGGGACAAATTATATATATACACATGTATGTTAATCAATTAATGTGTGTGTGTGTTTGTTTATATATACATTGTGTATGGTCAACACGCCCAGACGCATACACACACCCATGCACACAAATCCATATATATATATATATATATATATATATATATATATATATATATATATATATAGTCCCGCAGATTGAGAGATATAGAGAGAAAATAGGCCAGTCAAATGGAGACCAAAAAAGGCCTGAAATTCCAATAATTTTGCACTGGATGAAAAAATATGGAAAATGTTCAGGACGGTGCACATAATAAGGACCTTAGTTGTTGGGATTGTAGCATTGCTCGTTTTTGCAAAAAAAAATAAAAACCGTTAAATAATCACATTTTTTCCCGTTTTTGACACTTCCACGGCTTACGCTGCCAAAATGGTGCCAGTTAGGATAAAAATGTATGGGATTAATCTTGTAGAGCATAAAATTTCCTATAAAAAAGTCAGTGACGGCGGTCAGTGACGGAAAAGTCAGTGACGGATTATAGTTTAGCGGCGAAAGCGACCGGAAAAAAAAGCTCGAAAATGCTCCATTTCCACGAAAACCCCAAAAACGCACTTTAGCTGCAAAATTCGGTTTACCCATGATAATTTGTATGAAGAAATCCGCCGATTTTTTTCATGCAATAGAACAATCGAAACAAAAGATTTCATGCCACAAAAAATTTTGAGCAACAAATGACCTAAAAAAATTGAAAAAGCGAGAAAAAATTTTTTTGTGGCATGAAATCTTTTGTTTCGATTGTTCTATTGCATGAAAAAAATCGGCGGATTTCTTCATACAAATTATCATGGGTAAAACGAATTTTGCAGCTAAAGTGCGTTTTTGGGGTTTTCGTGGAAATGGAGCATTTTCGAGCTTTTTTTTCCGGTCGCTCTCGCCGCTAAACTATAATAGATAGATAAGTGCCGTCACTGACTTTTTTATAGGAAATTTTATGCTCTACAAGATTGGTCCTATACATTTTCGTCCTAACTGGCACCATTTTGGCAGCGTAAGCCGTGGAAATGTCAAAAACGGGAAAAAATGTGATTATTTAACGGTTTTTATTTTTTTTTGCAAAAACGAGCGGTGCTACAATCCCAACAACTGAGGTCCTTATTATGTGCACCGTCCCGAACATTTTCCATATTTTTTCATCCAGTGCAAAATTATTGGAATTTAAAATTGGAATTTGACTGGCCTAAAACACCAATCTTATTCTACAGACGGTTTACAGAAACAAACCAGTCTATATGACTGGTTGACGCGATCGTAAGACGTCGCGTTTCACCGTGAAGTTATATATAATAGTATTAGAGCATACGAATTCTCTCTCCTATCATTCTCTCTTTCTCTCTCTATCATTCTCTCTATAATTCTCTCTATCATTCTCTCTATAATTCTCTCTATCATTCTTTCTATCATTCTCTTTATCATTCTCTCTATCATTCTCTCTATCATTCTCTCTTTATCATTCTCTCTCTATCATTCTCTCTTTCTCTCCATCATTCTCTCTCTCTATCATTCTCTCTCTCTATCATTCTCTCTCGCTATCATTCTTTCTCTCTATCATTCTCTCTCTCTCTCTATCATTCTCTATCTCTATCATTCTCCCTCTCTATAATTCTCTGTCTTCATCATTCTCTCTCTCTATAATTCTCTGTCTCTATCATTCTCTCTCTCTCTCTATCATTCTCTCTCACTCCCTCTCTCTCTCTCTTGAGAAATTGGGGGGGGGGGGTGGAGGGGAGAGAGAGAGCTAAAGTAGCAGAGAGGAAAATAATTGATAACAATATTTATTTTTATATAAACTTTATTTTTATAAAAACTTTATTTTTATAAAAACTTTATTTTTATAAAAACTTTATTTTTATAAAAACTTTATTTTTATAAAAACTTTATTTTTATAAAAACTTTATTTTTATAAAAACTTTATTTTTATAAAAACTTTATTTTTATAGAAACCTTAATTGTATTTTACTTTGATTTTTTTTTTTTTAATACGGCGGATGCCAAAATCCACCCATTTGGGGCATCCTTGGCATTAGGAAGCCCGGCATCATTGGTGCCGATGCTCATGCATAATCGCTCGATGTTTTTGTTGATTTATTTCAACGATACAATCGAGCAGTAATTGCATGAACTCGCTACATTGTATAGAGCGACAATTTTTTTTGAAAACCTATCGTCGCCGAGATTGCATGTTCTCGGTCACGAAAGTCGAACTCGACGACGATGCTCGTGCAGCATCATACGATCAGATTGTTGATTTATTTGAATGAATTTGACTTGACAATCTTATGTATTCGATCAAAATCTCATCGAGCTGCATTCATGCGATGCCGATAATAAATTGACTCGAACGAGTCATTTTCGTCACCGAGATTACACATTCTCGGTGACCGTTGACAACCGCGCTTGTTTGACGGGGCGTGAGCCGCTTTCGCACGCCCGCACGACGTGCTGTCAAATCGCCGACGTCGTATAGTGCCTATAGTGTTATTCCTAAATAAAATAAATTCAAAAAAAATCTAAGCCCGATATACACGAAACAAAATTTGCGATCTCATATCTTTCATTACAATATATATTTCTGGGAAGTGAGAAACATTGTAAAGAAAGAAAAAAGTCGAAGATCGCAAATGGTTTGTCTGTCGAATAGCCGATGGCGTATAGTGCCCTCTAACGGTGGCGCGCGCCGCACGGATGGTAATTCGTTGCGCGTACCCCGTTCACTACTATGCCGACCCCATCGGAGTTCGCCAAAACCTTTCACATCCTCTTAAGAGGATGTGAAAGGTTTTCATGTAATTCAGTGAGCTCCTACAAATTCAGCTCCGTGACGTCATTGAAATAAATCAATGACCTCACCGGGTGATGGTGTACGAGCATCGACACCGAGAACATGCAATCTCGGTGATGATTGATTTTCAAAAAAACTTGTCGCTGTATAAAATTTGCAATGTAAACAATGTTGCGAATTCACACATGTATACATTTATATACATATATATACGTAAACGAAGGAAAATTCGAGAACGCATAGCGAACAGGCACGATATATATATGTATATATATATATACAGGGTGATTCGGAACTGCCGCTTTTCCTGATATGGGTATATGTGGGATAAAAAACGAAAATTTTTGGCATTATTTTTTTTGAAATCGGCTGCGTCGTTTTCGACTTATAGCCGATCGAAGTTGGCCAATCGGATGGCCGCTTTAGCCGCAGCGACGTCGCTGGTTATAATCTATGAGAATGGAGCGTTCGGGAATCTTGGAATCACACTGCCGCCTGCAGTACATGTTACCCGCTGCTATTGGAGATGAGTAAATCGAGACACGATGAAAATGACATTTCAGAGGTGACGGATTATTCCAAGATGACGTTATTTTATCGCATATGCACATGTAGTCAAACTATTATTTTCCTCAAGATTAAATTCTTCTATGGATGGCATCGTAGCTGAACAATGATTGAAAAATAAAAAAATCAAATAAAATAATTTTCTCAAATAATTCTCATAAGAGAACAATGGGGCTTAGGCTGTAGTGGGAATTGACGGTTCACGCGTCACAAAGCCATCCACGCA
Organism: Dyspetes luteomarginatus; assembly: GCA_963669185.1. Taxonomy (NCBI): domain Eukaryota; kingdom Metazoa; phylum Arthropoda; class Insecta; order Hymenoptera; family Ichneumonidae; genus Dyspetes; species Dyspetes luteomarginatus. Next base: position 11,625,064 of record OY769905.1, read on the forward strand.
TACCGTCAAACGTCGCTTGGACGTAGCAGTTGGCCAAACGCGGGCAAGAGTGAAGAACGCGTGCCACCGATAGATGGCGAGAGTATATCACTCGTAATGTCAAATGCAAACGAGTGCTATTTGCTATTACGAGTGCTATTACGAAAGCTATTTTTATCCTTGATTAAATTGAGATTTTAAATAACCTATTTTTTTTTTAAATAAAAAACTTGTCATTTTTACAGTTTTTCCTTATTTTCATTTTTATTGTTTCCAAGAAAAACTTGTATCGTCTTTTATATGTATAAAACCAATAATAAACCAAATAAAACCAAAAGGCCAATGGGATGAAAGAAAATAGATTTTTTTTAATTATCTAAAAGCTGCCGCCGAACATGACTCAGTAACCAGACAATCAAGAATAGCTGTCGGTGGTTCTGTCGGCTGGAGATCGGCCTCGGCACTGGAAGTATCGGGTTCCACACCGGAAAGAGTTTTTTGAAATTCGTAAAAAATTACGTAAAAATAACTATCATCGAAATCATGGAAATTCCGTCTGAATTTTGTCTAATCTAATGTATGTAAGAAATGTCTCTAGCCAGAGCTTTCTCGTGCACAGCCCACATTAAAAATATTTTTTTTCAGCATTTTGATGGTCATGTGACTGGCAGATGTGATCTTGACGTGGGTTACACAGCATATCAGTTTTTCAACTGATATGATTGAAAAATTGCGTTTCATGCTTCTAACCCACGACAATTTTTTTTTTTTTAAATACTTTCATGATCGACTAATAAGGGGGCACCACGTTTAGCGTGGGTTTGATACTTTTAAGTTTATTACGTTAGATGACGGTCGATTGAGCTCTGAATGTGAGGATGAGGAAAGATTGCAGGTGTCGACGAGAAATAATTCGGCGAACACGCGTCTTGCAAAAAGAAATAATTGGTACGTTTATTTTAATCAACTCGACGCGAGACTTGCGTAATAAACAAAATAAAGGAAAAACGTTAATATGTTCTCTCGAATTAATGTCTAATAAATCGTGACTCTTTGTGATAGCGATACTCGTAGGTTGACTATCCGCTATGAGCACCGCAGTGAGACTAGTTGTAGGAACAGACGCTCTCCAGCATAGAGAGCCGCCAATGGTGGGGATGGTCGGCAGATACGTTTCTAGAGCGTTACATCTGCTGATCGCTTCCGATTGGCGAAACAAGAGAAAGGCGGACCCGCGACGAACTACCTCAATACTTCCGCCGTTCTAGCGCGGTCCACGCTCTTTGATCCCGACAATTTCCCGCAGCTTGCAGAAACGATCTCTCGGCAAGGCCTTTGTGAAGATATCCGCCTTCTGATCTTCCGTTCGAAGATACTCGATGTTCAATTCACCCCCGTGAACTTTCTCCCGGACGAAATGGTATCGAATATCGATATGTTTTGTCCTCTTATGGAACTCGGGGTTTTTCACGAGTCGAATGGCGCTTTGATTGTCCACGTGAATTGTCGTGGCTTGCTCGCACGAGCATTCGATCTCGAAAAGGAGTTTCCTCAACCACACCGCCTCTCGCGATGTTATCGACGCTGCCACGTACTCAGCTTCCGTGGTGCTCAGCGTCACGATTGATTGACGCTGACTTGCCCATGTCACGGGACCTCCAGCCAGCTCGAAAACATAGCCGGTCGTTGATCTCCTCGTCTCGATGTCCCCCGCGTAGTCGGCATCTGAATAGCCCTTCAGGACTAAGCCGCTTCCGCCGCTCCGATACTCAATGCCGTGATCTACTGTTCCTGCAACATAAGAGACGATGCGCTTCACGGCACGCCAGTGCTGTTTTCCATGTCTTTCCAGGAACCTGCTCGCAAGACCCACAGCGTACGATATGTCGGGCCTCGACACTATCGAGAGAAACATGAGCGACCCAATCGCTTCTCTGTATGGAACGTTTTCGACATCTTCTTCTTCCCGTAGTGGCTCCAGGGTCGAGCATGGATCGCTCGGCACACACATCGACTTCGCGTCGGTCATCCCGAACCTCTCGAGAACTTTCCGTGCGTACGAGCTCTGATGGATGAAGATAGACTTCCTCGTTCTGTCTCGTTCGATCTGCATCCCCACGAACGAGCTCGCGTCTCCGACCGTGATTTTGAACGCCTCCTTCAGATGTCTGAGAACTATGCCGATCGCCTCGTCGTTCTCGGCTGCAATCAAGCCATCGTCTACAAACAGAGCCAAATATACAATACTGTTTCCGACTCGTCCAGTAGATATGCACTTGTCTGCGCTTGTTTCTCGAAAATCGTACTGCTTCAGAAACGAGCAAAATTCTCGATTCCAGCAGCGTGGAGACTGTTTTAGACCGTACAGGGATTTGTCTAATCGACAAACCACGTCTCCCGGTGATCCTTCCTTTATGATCAGTCCTTCGGGTGGTAGCATAAAGATCTCTTCACCAAGCTTGCCGTACAAGAAAGCTGTTTGCACGTCGAACTGTGCCATCTCGAGGTCCTTTGAGGCAACGATCGCGAGCAATACTCGCAGCGAGTCGTATCGCACGACTGGAGAGAAAGTTTCGAAGAAATCCACGCCCTTCCGCTGCATGAAACCCCTTGCGCACAGCCGAGCCTTGAATCGACGAGTTTTTCCGTCGTCGACCTTGATCCTGAACACCCATTTCGAGTCCACGGTCTTCATGTCCGCCTCTGTCTTCACGAGAGTCCAGGTACCATTTTCCTGGTGTGAACGTAGCTCCGAGTTGATGGCCTCTTACCACTGGCTCGACTCTCGACTCCCGAGAGCTTCCTCGTACGTCCTCGGGACATTATACTCGGCCACGTTCGATTCATACCTCGATGGTCTTCGAATTTGTCTGCGGTCCCGGAGGTTTCGGTCGTCGTCTCGCTTCGCTTCTCGCGGGTTCTCCTCTGCCTCCTCGAACACCTCGTCGTTGGCCTCTTCTGCGTTGCCATCTTCTTCGTTCGGCTCTTCTTCCGCCGGAACTGGAACCCCTTCTTCGAGTTTCGGAAGAACTAATTCTCCCATCTCGCCGCTCGAAGATGATACCGTTGCCCCGATTGTTTCACGAAAAATCACATCTCGTGACACAGTGACCCTCTTTGTTGTCGGGTCGAAAACTCGATAATTTGACGAGCTGCTCTCGTACCCCACGAGAATCTTTTTTTCCGCTCGAGCTTCGAGTTTCGTCAAGTGCTGTTTCGGCGTGTTCACGTACGCTTCCGATCCAAAAATCCTTAGATGCTTCAGATCCGGTTTCACACCGAACCACATCTCGTACGGCGTTGCCTGCGTCTTCACACTTGATGCCCCGGCTCGGTTCATCAAGTATACAGCCGTGCTGCACGCTTCCGCCCAAAGAATTTTCGGAAGATCCTTCGCCAACAGCATGGTCCTCGCGCTCTCGATCAACGTACGGTTGTCCCTCTCGGCCTTCCCGTTCTGTTGTGGTGTGTACGGGGCGGTGAATTCGCGTTGAATTCCTCGTGCATCCGTATACGCTTCCATGGCACGTTTTTTGAACTCCCCACCATTGTCAGACCGGAGAACTCTCATCGTCCTACCGAATTTAGTCTCGACTAACTTGTCGAATTTCTTGAATTTCTCTAGCACGTCGCTCTTGTGCTTTAAGAAATAGATGTACCGAAAACTCGTGGCGTCGTCCTTGAATGTCAGCAAAAATCGAGCGCCCCCAGGAGACTCCACTGACATAGGCCCACATACGTCAGTGTGTATCACTTCGCCTGGTACCGTTTCAGCACGTACTCGAATTTTCCGGAAAACTTGACGATGAGATTTTCCCTCCTGACACGACCCACAGAATTCCTCGGCACTCTCCGAACACTCGACTCCACGTATCAACCCGTCTTTTACGAGCTTCTGCATCGCTCGACCGTTTACGTGTCCTAGTCTTTCGTGCCACACTCGAGAATCTATTTTTCCGACGTTCGCTTCGTCGACATTCATCGCGCACTTCGTTTTGAACGCCATTCGATATATATCGTGCCCGTGCGCAACGCCGTACCCGACGACGTAACCTGCGTTGTCGATGCGAACAAGATCCTCGAGAAACATCACGCCGAGTCCTTTTTTCGCGCACTCGCGAACCGAGAATAAATTTTTAGTCATGCCCGGGACGTACAAAACGTCTTCTATCAGCGACGATTTCCATTCCCCGTGCACGAACTTCTCGATCTCGACGTTGCCGACTCCTAGTACGCGACACTGTTTACCGTCCCCGAGAGACACTGTGTTACCGTCGGTTAATTTTCGAAAATTTGTCAGCCATTCCCGTCGGAAGGTAATGTGACGCGAGGCTCCGCTGTCGATCAGCCAGCTGTCGCTTTTATCGGCACCGAGCACCGCTCGCGCCACACCGCTCGGCACGCCCCCGGTTTCGCTCTTACCGACAGCCGCCATTTCTCGTCGCCCCACGCTCTCGGCCACAAACGCACACTCGCGCTCCCCATCGTCGCCAGGATTATTTTCGCGTTTTTTCTCACGACACTCTCTCGCAAAATGCCCGAATTCTCTGCACCGGTAACATCGCACTTTGCTTTTGTCCCATTTATTTTCCGCTTTTCCGTCGCGCGAACTCACTTTATTTTTAGCACCCGTGTCTCTATTCGTTGCTACGAACGCACTTTCGTCACTATCGTTCGCTGACAAGCGCGCTTCCTCGCGAAGCAATCGTTCGACCAAGTTGTCCAGAGTCTGCATTTCCTCTGGCACATTATCCCACGCCGTTTGGAAATTCAAATATTTCGGTGAGAGACTCCCCAAAATTTTCGCCATTATTGTCGTCGTCGGCACTGTTTCTCCCACATCGAGGAGCTCCGCCGCCATGTTGTTCACCTTCGACACATGCTGCATGATGGAGTCGTTCGCCGCCATCTTGTATTCATACAGCCTCGTGGCAAGCAACAACCTGTTCGACGCAGATTTCTGCTGATGGAAAACCTCCAGTTTCTGCCACATCTCATGCGCAGTCTCGTATATAAGTAACGGTCTCCTCTGCGCTGGCTCGAGCGTCGACGACAATAAGAACATCGCGCGCGCATTGTTCTCTTCCCACGTGTCGAAATCCGCCGCACCAGCCGCTGGCCTCTGCTTCGTTCCGTCAACGATGCCCCAGATTCGATGCGCCACAAATAATGCACGCATCTGAAACTTCCATCCCTGAAAGTCGTTCCCGTCGAATTTCGCGACACTCTTCGTTGAGATCGCCTCAGCCATCGCGGATTACTTTCAGTGGCACCTCACACGCGATCACGCACTCGAGACTCGTTGAAAAAAAAAAAAAAAAATTTCCGCCGTTACCCGCTCGACACAATTTTCCTTATCGCCCTCTCAGCACTCACGAAACCTCGCTCAATCCACACTACTCGATTATCCCGTCGCCGTGACTGGGCCCATAACCTTTTAAGTTTATTACGTTAGATGACGGTCGATTGAGCTCTGAATGTGAGGATGAGGAAAGATTGCAGGTGTCGACGAGAAATAATTCGGCGAACACGCGTCTTGCAAAAAGAAATAATTGGTACGTTTATTTTAATCAACTCGACGCGAGACTTGCGTAATAAACAAAATAAAGGAAAAACGTTAATATGTTCTCTCGAATTAATGTCTAATAAATCGTGACTCTTTGTGATAGCGATACTCGTAGGTTGACTATCCGCTATGAGCACCGCAGTGAGACTAGTTGTAGGAACAGACGCTCTCCAGCATAGAGAGCCGCCAATGGTGGGGATGGTCGGCAGATACGTTTCTAGAGCGTTACATCTGCTGATCGCTTCCGATTGGCGAAACAAGAGAAAGGCGGACCCGCGACGAACTACCTCAATAGATACATGATAATGAGCAATAATCGAAATATTATTATTTTATCGACAATGAGGCGAAACTTGGAATATGCTTGTAGCATTACTTGTACAGATATGACAACTGAAATTTGTAATTATTATAAAAAATATTAAAGGCACGTGATTCAATATAAGAACTTTTTTTGTAGAAAATTAAATTTTGTAGACAATAATTGATTTATTAATCATTTTATACCAAGATATAATTCATTTACTGTCGAAAATGCCACTTTTTGAACGAAAATTGGAATAATTTTAATAATTATCACTCGTAAAAAATTTTACAAAGAAACATTTTGATAGAAAATTTAATTTCCTGTCGAATGGAGAACTTATAAATAGATTTCAAACTTACAAGATTATTTTAATGGCGAAAATCTACTATTTTGATACTAAAATTGGGATTATCTCTGAATCTATGGGTCCTACGTAATTTTGTGTAAGGAACTTTTTTGTAAAGCATAAAATTTCCGATCAAAATAAGTTGATGAAAAAATTTTTTGAGCATTTTTATCTTTGACTGCAATGGGCGAGCCTGAGATGTTGGCCAAAAATTGTTTCCTTTCACACAAAATTTTTTTATAACTTAATAAACAATATTTTTGCTATTATTAAACGAAATTCTAAAAAAGCGGATTTTCGGCCCACCCTAATACATATGTATATATATATATATATATATTTAATAACAATTATTATACTAAATCTTTGGATCCAAAAGCATCACCTGGTGCAGTACTCAAATCCTTTATATACTTTCGACAATTCTCGTGATTTTTTTTTTTTTCTAGACAAACCGTCATCAATTGAAAACTTAATTATATACTGGTAATGATATTTTTTCATCAATAAATCTCTAATATCACGATGCAAAGGAGGATCGATACAACAGAACCGACTGTACTAAACTTTTAAATTATTTTTTTAAATTATAATCACAAACGATCTCTTTGATATTGATTGCACTCTTTTATAATTCTTCATAATCCATGTTCAAAGAATTGTGAGATCGAGAACTTGTCGAACTGCCTCGTTTTCCGTCGTGCTCAACATTTTCAGACATGTTTGTCTGAAAATTTTGAGCACTGGAAAAATGTTGAGCATTTGAGAAATTTTGAGCACTAGAGTGATTTTCAGAATGTCCATGATTTGGAATCGCATGGCAGGAATTGTGATACGGTGGAACATATTAAGGATTTTCGTAGCGATAGGTCGGTTGAAAGTTATCAAAGTAATGAGGATTTTGAGGATTGGGAGAATTCCAAGAATTTTTAAAGTACGCAAGTGGATCGAATCTTACAGAGCCTCGTGGAGCCAGAGCGTCATCGCTTGAGACCGGAACAGCACTTTTTTTGTCCGGTGGATTGATGATTTTTTGCGGATCGGGATGTATGTTTTCGCGCGCTTGAAGCTGCTATTCCGGTGCTCTCGGAGGATCTCGCGGCTCCTCCTGGAGGGCTTCTTGCTTTTCTTTCTTGTTTTCTTGTTTCTTGTTTTCTTCCGTATTGTTTTCTTGTTTATTGTTTTCTTCCGTGTCGTTCTCTTGCTTCTTGTTTTATTTTTTCTTATTTTTTTGATTGTCTGCTTTCCTTTTATTGTACGCCGTTTTGTTTAGAAAATTCACGAACTCGTCGTCGCAAATGTCGTCTTCGGACCATTCTCTGGCCCAGTCCAAAACCAAAGGAATGAAAGAAACCAAAGTGGTTAAATGAAAGGAAAAAAGAAAATTGTCAATGTTCTTTACAATTTTCTTAAAAATGTTTCCAAAACTTGGATATTTTTCTAGCTTCTAGAGTAGAATGAACCCTTTACATTTATATTTATAAAAAAAAAAGGAATCGCGATGTGGCGCACAAAGCACTTACATAGAAGAGCTGTGAACAAATCACCATCGATCGCCGGACGGTATCCTGCTCCTTTCGTTCCTTTCGCGGAGTGTTCCCCCAGGTGATTATAACCGTAAACCTCGGTCAGGCAGTGACGCACTAACATATGCCAGCTTTTTTCTCGTTCTCGTGTATCTTTTCTAAAGACATACGCTTTCATCTCGATTGCGGTTTTCACCCGCGAAGATAAATAAAATTCGATTCCTTGAAAAATAGGCACCTGAAACATATTTTGAGCAATAATATCCAACTGCCATCGTTGAAAATCGGCAAAAGCAAAATAAAACTGTATGAAAAATTAATAGTCCAACTTCAAGAACATGGAAAAATATTTAAAAAATGTTCCCGGTCTCAAAATAAAACGGCTTTATGAACATAAATAAACAGAAGTTACCTTGTCCTTGCCAGGAGCTTTGTATTTTTTGGGAACCTGAAATATAAAATGAGACAGTTGCATAAGATCGTCATTTTGGATTTAAAGTTCTTTCGAATCAAGAAATTGAAGCTAAAAGAATATCACAAGCCAAGGAAATGGGTACAAAATTTCTGAGACTGGATATTTTATACCTCATATAAAAGTTTTCTTTCTTCGACGCTCGAGACATCTGATGGAGAAATCGATAATGTTTTCAGCGATGTCACCACAGACTGGAGAAAGAGATATTTTCCGATGTAGCTAGAAGTGAGAAAAAAATACGAAAAATGAGGCTAAATTGCGAGAATATCTGCAATTGCTCAAACACATTTACAATCTCGATTTTCAAAGACATAATATAAAAATCTTGAATGCTTTGTATATTCTATGTTTTTTTAGTAAACTAATAACTCACGTACAATTGGTGATATGTACTGTAAAGTAGTACTGCATTTTGAAAAAATGATTTGAAAATTAGGATTTGCAGTTCTCAATCTACTTTTTTTTTTCAATTCGAGTTTACAAAAATTATTTATGGAAGAATTTTTTGCTGGTTAAACAATGGGCTACAATTGTCAAATGACCAACCAATGCATCTTATTAATTAAGTATTAGTATTAATAGTAGCAACGAAGATTGAGGTCTATAGAAGCACAAAGCCTATAGCCCGCTTGGTTCCAATTTTTTAGTCAGTCAAACATACGCTAGGAGGCTCTTGTGTCGACCGATCGATATGCTCCGCCTTCTAGCTTCGATGCTCGCAGCCATCTGGCTACGGCGGGGTCCGTAGCTTCCCCTGACTTCCCTCTCTGTGGCTTCCCCCACCGTCCCTCATTCTGCACCGCTCGACGACGCGCGGCGGCGGACTTATTTTTACGAACAATGACTACACCCACACAACGAGCTTTATTTCAATTTTACTAACATCGATGTACTAAAATCTAGCGTAATGCGCGGTGTAAATAGCGTATTATACTCTAATTAACAACGTACGTGTAAACCGGAGTAAATTATTGAAACCCAAACCTAAGAACACCTAATCCAAGCGGGGTACACAACATAAATATTACAATGCTCACTCAAGATTCAATCAGTTACGCTAGCGTAGTTGGTAGAGCGACACGATACGAGTCGGACTGTGCGCGATCGAGACACGAATTTTTTTTTTTTTTTTTTTTCGTCCTGATTGTCTTTCGGCCAACGATTTCACATATTCATTAATTTTTATACACTTTTTATATTGAACATATACATTTTTGTGTGAAATATGGAATTTTTATTTCCGTTTTATAACATTATAGAAATAAATGTATCTAGGAAGAAAATACAATGCGTCGAATGTTTTGTTGTTTCATTAAACAACGACCGCCAGATATTGCTCAGATAGAAAAATAATATTATGGTGAGCTTGCAGGGATTACAATTTAGGTTATTATTTTCAGTTCTTTTGAGTACTTTGAAATAAGATAAAAATCTTGAGGAAAGTAACCGTATTGAAGATGACTTCAATTTTAAATAATAATACCAAAATTTTATCGTCAAATTAGTTTTAAAAAACTATTTCAATATATTTGCCGGAAACAAATATTTTTTTTACTCACCACATGGATTCCCTGATTTTTCTGAATACATTAGATGTTTTTCTCAATTTTGAAATTTTCATATTTAAAAATCGAAAAATTGATGCAATGTTGCAAATTTCGGATATGATTCCATAGAGAAATTTCATATTACACATTTTAATTTTCAAGATCACTGAACAAGCAGTTATTTAAATGCAGTCTGTTATAATACGCAAAAACTGATATTTCGAAATTGAGAGAAAAATCTCAAAAAATCAATGTATTCGGAAAAATCAGGGAATGTCTTTCGTAAGTGAAAAAATAATGTTTCGGTCAATTTGTTGAATAAATTCTTTTTAACCAATTTTTTAATAACTTTTTGGTCTTATTACTATTAAAAATTAATATTATCATTATTTGCAATGAGGCTAGTCTAAGACACAGCGCGTGCAATTAAGAAAAGAATGAAAGACTTAAGACAGTATCAAGTGAGTTTGTAACTTATTAATATCGTGAATCATGCAATGATGCCTTTATTGACAAAATTCTACCTATGTATCGGACAAAGCGTCTATTCCAGACCGGCAAAACAAGAGTCTCAGGACTTTAAACTCATACACGTGGGGAGTTCATCAGCCCCTACTCGCAGAGCGAGAGAGATCGCATCATCGAGCTAATCGTGAATGCGCGAGAGATAGCGCCGTCAAGCTGATCGCGATTGCGAGAGATAGCGATAGTCCAATATCATCATTACATCTCAGTACGAGCAGGGTCCAACGCATGACCTGCTCGTATTAACATGTTGCTCTCTCTCTCTTATAAAACCTTTTTTCGCAGATTTTTTATATTTTATTTATTGTGCATAACGCAAATTGCATAATTGCAAAAAAAAAAAAAGTCATGAAGCCAGGGATAGAACTACCGACCTAGCACATACAGAAGCAGCGCCGTACCAATTAGCCCAACTTGGATACGTATACTGTTATTATCTTTTTAAGTATAAAAATCGTGTCCCCGCTCGGATTTTGATTTCATTAGATTTACTTGGTTCGGTTAATTAACTCCTAGTTTACGTAAATATAAAGAAATAATTTAATAAATAAGTTTGTCTCGACGTAGAAGTCATTAAAATGCAAAAGTATTTGCAATGAATAGCTCTATCTTCGTCGGTATCAGCAATGTACACCCAAACCCCCACTTCACGTCCGTATCGCTCCTGTGCAAGAGAGCGCACCCATCACCCCAGCTGCGAGTGCGAGTGAAATAGCATCATCAACCCGACTCAGTAGGTGGAGCCAACGCAGTTATACAGCCGCTCACGTGTGTTAGTTTTGTACGAGAGAGCACACATGTAAACTCGACGCTAGCGACATCTTACCGTTGGGGTGATAGCTTGTCCTAGCACCCCAACTTTTTTGGAAGCAGGCTATAGGCTTTGTGCTTCTATAGACCTCAATCTTCGTTGGTAATATATAGCAATAGGGGGAAGAGCCAAGTGTTTCCGTCTCCCAGTCCTTTTGCCGCAGAGCGAAAGAGAGAGAGAGAGAGAGAGAGAGACCGCCGCGGCCATATCTCTTAGTCATTTTTATTTGATAAAGTAAAGGTGTTTTAGGTATCCAAGAGAGTGCATCCTCTGGATATACTTTACATATACCTTCCCCATACCCATCGAGCACCTGAAGCTCATCGTTAGACTTTTTCGTGCATTGCATGAATTACGAAAAACGCAAGATAATTGTATAATTATCGTCGATCAAATATTTTGAAATGATAGATTATTTATTTTACAAAGATAATATTGATTAAATAATATGGATATATTGTAGATTGTCTTATTTCTAAGAATAATGATAATACTTTTTAGTTAGATATCAGCAATAGTGGCTAAGATAATGTAAATCTTAAATTATGAGTTAATTTTGTTTATATTGAATAATAGATAAATATTATATGAATAATTTATCGACTAAAAATGTTTAGTTTATAATTAAAATAATTACTGTTATTTACATAAAGTATTAAAAAATATATATTTGCATGATAATTGTGCCAGCAATTGCGGACAATTGTTACAATTAAATTGATTACAATCAGTTTGTTCGACTGCTTTGCTTTTGTGGAGCGTCCTTAAACAAAAATTCGTGTATTCTCTTTATCTCTCTCGATACGCGGAAATGTATACATACATATGCAGATTTATATGAACAGATACAATGTATGTATAAACACAGACACACACACCGCGTGAACGGACGCGACAAATTGTAAGTTTGACGACTTTTCAAACTTAGCCGCCTGGCCTGCAGATCATGTGAGTAGCAGACAGGCGACTTGCCACCCTCGGGCAGTCGTTGACAAGCTGTGCTACGACACAGTCACGCAATCACGATTAAGAGATTATTTTGTAAAATCAAATCTATAACCTTTGTTAAACCGAAATTTGTGTCGATTCAGGTACGTCAGAATTAATACGTGGAGAATACGCATACTTGAGATACATATGTACTTAACCCACTGGTAATTACAGTTGATTACTACTGCAACAACACGAGTCGGTTTATTTCAACCACGCTTCCTCATCCAGTCTCCTTTAAGTCTCTGACTTGAGACTTACATATATAGACATGTATGTAAATCAACTAATGCGTGTGTGTGTGTGTGCTGTGTGTGTTTGTTTATATATACATTGTGTATGGTCAACACGCCCAGACGCATACACACACCCATGCACACAAATCCATATATATATACATATAGTTCGGCAGATTAAGAGAGACAGAGAGAAAACACCAATCTTATTCTAAAGACAGTTTACAGAAACAAAACAGTCTATATGACTGGTTGACGCGATCGTAAGACGTCGCGTTTCACCGTGAAGTTATATAGTATTAGAGCATACGAATTCTCTCTCCTATCATTCTCTCTCTCTCCTTATCATTCTCTCTCTCCCTCTCTATCATTCTCTCTCTCTCTCTCCTATCATTCTCTCCATCATTCTCTCTACCATTCTCTCTCTCTCTCCATGATTCTCTCTCTCTCTCTATCATTATCTTTATCATTCTCTCTTTCTCTCCATCATTCTCTCTCTCTCTCATTATCATTCTCTCTCTCTCTCTATCATTCTCTGGCTCTATCATTCTGTATCTCTATCATTCTCTTTCTCTCTCACTGCCTCTCTCTCTTGAGAAATCGGTGGGGGGGGGGGGGGAGGAGAGCTAAAGTAGCAGAGAGGAAAATAATTAATAACAATATTTATTTTTATAAAAACTTTATTTTTATAAAAACTTTATTTTTATAAACACTTTATTTTTATAAAAACTTTATTTTGACATTTTATACGTAAGCACTCGCCTAGAAAAACTCGATCGTCACGCCCCGCATTACCCCACGTTACCAAGCGCAGCCGATACGCGCGACTGTGGTGCCATCTTTGTCTTTCTACAATTTTGGAACAATTACGACCTTAGAGATTTTTTACGTCCAGATGATGTGGCTAAGAATTTCCCAAAAGCCAAAATAAGGACGAGATATATAATCATAAAAAAAGAATCTATGACAGGATAATAGTGACATTCGTCACTAAGGTAAGAATCGTGCACTAATTGACCACTTAGTATTGTCATATGAAAGTATAGAAATAAAATAAGTGAGTTGAAGAAACATAACATATGCTATTGTTACGTCCTGCGACTTTCGGGATTTCCTTTTCTCATAGAGATTGTCAAATCCGACAATTCTCAAGGAATACGAAAGGAAGTACGAAACATGGCCGAGTTCACGTGCGCATAATTTTCAGTCACCGAAACAAATCGATGGAATTTACCAGTACGAACGGTTGGTGAGAGCGAAGAGTTTTCGTCGCCAAGGCTCGCCTAAACGGCGACGGCTATCGCCGCTAACACTAACAATCGTCAATCGTCGGAAAGGAAACATATAGAGGCTAGCTGGAAATCCTTGGCGATAGCTTCGGGTTTCTCGGCGCATGGAGAGTCTCTCAGCCCAGCATGAGATCAAGCATCGAAATTTTCGAAACAGCGCGTGACACTACCGCCAGCGTGCACACACATGTACGAGTGAGTAAAACTGTGGCCCGCACTAATACTATTGGGCGTGGGGCCACGTGCTCGAATGAACTGGCGCCCCAATATCAATGGTCCCACAAAATGTATGTGTGCATGAGTGAGTGCATATGACGCACCAGCATCCTATGACAATATGACAGAGTAAATTCCCGAAAGTTGCATAAAGACGAATAATAATTAAGGATAGATTCAAGTATGATCACGAGTACCTGGGTCAGGCCATCAACAATCGTTATTTTTATATAATTTAAGGGTATGAAAGTGGGCATGAAAATTTCACACAAGTTCGAATAATATTTCCTTCTTTTAAAAACTTTAAATGCAAATTTATAACAACAATCATCGCCTAAAATCGTGATGATTCTTTTCCACGAACATATACAGTATATCGCCATTCTCGTTGATGATTAAGGATGTTTAGACGGGAACTCGAGGACCATTATCCAAAAGAAGTTCGGAGAAATCATATTTACATTTAAATAAATATTCGACGCGAGTAACGAGAGACCGATTTCAACAGCGTGGACAAAGAATAAGACCACGTGTTTAGAAAAGTCTATTACTTTTCTAATATTCCGCGAGATGCCCTCAGCTCTCGGGAGACCTTTTCACGAGACCCTTCGGGTTCGAGACTTCTAACTTCCGCCCCCCCTTCGGCCCCTGTTTCTAGCCGGCACGGCCATGCAAATCAGTTACGGTTCGGCTTCAGCAAGTAAAGCTTCGTGTTCTTCTATAAGCCTACTTCAAGTCTTCTGTGAACTTCTCTTCATATCAGTCATATCGAGTGAATCTATTTAGCTTCTTGACGATTTACGCCCGCCAAGTCGTGCGATATATTTACGGGTCTCTTCATGCAATAACAAGTTGTCTTCTTGAAACGATAATCGGACTCTTCAAACGGCAAGTGTGCGTCACCACGCGGTCGCGTTACGACGCCATAGTGATATTCACGGGCCAGCTCAGACCAGCAAACCCGAACCTTGTAATATTAAAACCTGTGATACAAAATTCGTGTTAACTTCGTGCCTCTTCGTTTTATTTCTCGCTCTTCATCCCAACAGTTTTGTTCATCCTCGGTCCCAACTTCGTTAACGGCAATTTTCAAACATTTGGTCCTTCGAGCCGGATCGGGAAAAGGGAATAATTCATCGGGAAAGTGCGAGAATTCAGGAAAAGCATCCACATGTAGTGCGACGCAATTATTTCGACCACGCGGTCGCTCAACAAGTGGCTATCGCTTCGTCTCTTTTGTGCGGGCATTCGTAGTTTCGTGCGGGTCGGGTGTGTTGCGCTCTCTCTCTCTCACACGACGCTCGTGCATCGCGCCGTCTCTCTCGCGCTTCTTCGCGGACTCTTCGTTCTCACGATCTCGCGCGTGGGTTGCCAGTTGTGGCCGTTTTCGATTCAAGACGCGCTCGCGGGTCTCTTCTCGGTCTCCTCTTTGTGCGGATCTTCGTGCGCTTCGCTCACACCGTGCTCGGTCTCTCTCGCACGCACGGGTGGCGCTTTCAGTGTATTGGGGCAGTGCGGGCCACCCCGTTAAAGCAGTACGGCCTGACGTGAACGGTGATTTTCAGTGTCGGCCATCTTTCGATTCTTCCCTCTCTACCAGTGCGCGCCTCGCGTTCTCGGTCTCCGCGTTGTGCGGATCTTCGCGCTCTTCGCTCAACTCAAGCAGCGCCCACGAGTGCGCGACGTGAACGTGACTTCTCATTTTCGGCCATTTGCATTCTTTCCACATCGTGCGCGCGTGTGTTTCGTCAGCAGTCGGTCGTTTTCGGGACTCTTCGTGCTGCGACGGCGACGTTTCGGGCTCTCTTCTTTGTGCCGATCTTCGTGGTGTGCCTTCTCACCCTCTCTCGCGCCTTTGACAGTTCGCTCGCGTACCAAGGTGCATCTTCGAGCTTCTTACGTGCTCCGTTTAAAGGGAACCCTTCAGTGCATTTTCGGTCGTTCTTCGTCTCTTCGTTCTTGAACAATCTCGTGACTTCGACGATGACGACTAACGCCTCGAAAGCCGAACGTCGCATCACCGGGCTTCTCAGCACGTACCAATGCATCGCGACATTGGCTGAGAAGTCCCTTCAGGCAGACTCACGGAATACTTCGCGCGCGCTCGCAACCACTCGGCTCGACCTTCTTGAGGTGAACTGGACGCGGTTCCAGGCAGAACACCTGGCTCTTCTTGATTTAAATTGCGATAATCTTGCCGACCTTGACTATTTCAAAAACGGCGTCGAGGCGAGTTGCCAACAGGCCTACGAGGATGCCAAGGTCAAACTTCTTTTGGTGAAGGAGCACTTCGACCGATCGGAACCAACGGGCGCACATTTGGCCGATATTTCGGCAATCGGTCATTCTTCAACACAACGCAGGGCGCTTCCGGACATTCAATTGCCCACTTTCGATGGAGCACTTCATGAGTGGCGTTCATTCCACGATCTTTTCGTCGCCATCGTCGGCAACAATCCGGAGCTAACCACCGTGGAAAAAATGCACTACCTTCGGACTTCGATTCGTGGCGATGCAGCTCAGCTCATCTCCAATTTGCCGGTTTCTGCCGAATCCTTCGTTGCAGCATGGGACATCCTCATCGCCCGTTACGAGAACAAGCGCATGCTCATTGCTGCTCAATTGGACCGCTTCTTTGGGATGCCGTGTGTGACCACTCGTTCGGCGAAGTCGCTCAACACGCTCCTCAACACCACTTCGGAGGTTCTCAACGCGCTCACTTCCTTGAGTGTTCCTATCGATTCATGGGACATCATTCTGAGCCACTTCATCGGATCTCGTCTCGATCAACATCTTCGTGAGCAATGGGAGCTCAAGCAAGGTGCGTCAACTGAGCCGGCGACCCTTGAGGCACTTCGGGTCTTTCTTCGAACTCGAGCTCGAGCTCTCGAGAGTATTGAAACGGGTTCTTCTTCTTCCTCTTCACGATCGGCGTCTTCGGCAAGAGGGGCCTCCACTTCGGGCACTTCTTCACGGCAAACGAGGCAATCGTATTCCGCTCAGGTCACTTCTACCACTCGTACTCCTCCGGTCTCTTCAGAGGACGTGGCTGCGTCACGAGCCATGACGGTTGCGGCAGTCAACGCCACGGAACCGTTTCGCCCAGCCGGCTCAGCTACGCAATGCTGCCACTTCTGCTTGGAGCAAATGTTTGAAAATTGCCGTTAACGAAGTTGGGAACGAGGATGAACAAAACTGTTGGGATGAAGAGCGAGAAATAAAACGAAGAGGCACGAAGTTAACACGAATTTTGTATCACAGGTTTTAATATTACA
The DNA here is from genome assembly GCA_963669185.1 of Dyspetes luteomarginatus. NCBI lineage: Eukaryota > Metazoa > Arthropoda > Insecta > Hymenoptera > Ichneumonidae > Dyspetes > Dyspetes luteomarginatus. Next base: position 11,642,152 of record OY769905.1, read on the forward strand.
AGGTTCGGGTTTGCTGGTCTGAGCTGGCCCGTGAATATCACTATGGCGTCGTAACGCGACCGCGTGGCGACGCACACTTGCCGTTTGAAGAGTCCGATTATCGTTTCAAGAAGAGAACTTGTTATTGCATGAAGAGACCCGTAAATATATCGCACGACTTGGCGGGCGTAAATCGTCAAGAAGCTAAATAGATTCACTCGATATGACTGATATGAAGAGAAGTTCACAGAAGACTTGAAGTAGGCTTATAGAAGAACACGAAGCTTTACTTGCTGAAGCCGAACCGTAACTGATTTGCATGGCCGTGCCGGCTAGAAACAGGGGCCGAAGGGGGGGTGGAAGTTAGAAGTCTCGAACCCGAAGGGTCTTGTGAAAAGGTCTCCCGAGAGCTGAGGGCATCTCGCGGAATATTAGAAAAGTAATACACTTTTCTAAACATTCTCCCCGCCTTCGGCAATCTCTGTTGACGAAGAATATACTGGAAGAATGCACAATTTTGAAGTAGGCCGTTGAAGCGTTGAAGAGGCAGTTCGAAGCGTGACGACTCGTGTGAGTCCGTCGGATCCGGGATGAAGTTCGACCACTCGCGCGAGTGGCCATTTTGAAGGTGGAAGTCGTTCGTCCGTGATGAGTACAAGTGACCCCACTTGTATCGAATTTGAAGGGGAATGCCATTTTGACACCGAAAGGTTCCGTTGAAGATATTCTGAAGACCATCTTTTCCAGAAGTGTTGAAGTTTTGCCTGAAGAAGTTGCCAACGAGACAACCGGGATTCTGCGATTGAAGTTAAAGATGGGTCGGGCACGGTCGTCAGTGCCTGGCCAATGTAGAAGTGTGCTGGAGTGAGAGCTGATGTGTCATCAGGATCGTCCGATAGAGGACAAAGTGGTCGAGAATTGAGAACAGCCTCAACTTGCGTAAGAAGAGTCGTAAATTCTTCATACGTAAGCGCTGTCTCGCCGATGACCCGTCGAAGATGGTGTTTGACAGATTTGACCGCTGTCTCCCATTTTCCACCCATGTGAGGTGCGGTCGGTGGATTGAAGGACCACGTTGTCCCAAGATTGGTCAGAGAGGAAATTGTCCGATTTAATTCTGCTGAACCAACCTTGAAGAGTTCCCGAAGTGTTGCATTAGCGCCAATGAAGTTTCTCTCGCAGTCGCTGTAGAGAGTCTGGCTAATGCCGCGTCGACCAGAAAACCGCCGATATGCTGCAATGAAGGCGTCTGAAGTGTAATCCGTCACAAGTTCGAGGTGAACCGCCGAGGTTGCGAAGCAAACGAAAACTGAAATGTAGCCTTTGTAGGTTTTTGCCGCTCTTCCTCGCCACGTTTTAATTGTGAAGGGCCCGGCGTAGTCAACACCGGTGTGAAGGAAGGCACGTGAAGGTGTAACTCGTGGTGAAGGAAGTTGGCCCATTAATTGCTGAGCTTGAAGGGCCCGGAAGCGAGCGCAAGTGGTGCAGCGAAGTATGAAGGATCGTACTGGAGCGCGGCCACCCGGGATCCAGTACGAGTTGCGGAGAAATGTTAAGGTGGTTTGTGTGCCGCCGTGAAGAGTCTTGAAGTGGGCATCTGAGATTATCAGTGTCGTGAGGCGTGAAGCACGAGGCAAAATTGGTGGATGTTTTGCCTCGGAAGGAAGAGACGAATGGTGCAGTCGGCCGCCCACACGAAGAGTTCCAAGCTGGTCGATGAAGGGTGTGAGTGTGGCCAGTGAGTGGCTCCGAGGAAGGACTTCTTCGCGCGAAAGTATTTTTAGCTCAGCTGTGAAGTGGACGGATTGAATGAGGCGTATCCAGAAGAATTTTGCCGTTTCCAGGTCTCCCGGCGTTATTGGGGTGGCTAATGAAGAGTTCGGAAGGTTTTTGAAGCGTGCAATTGCTCGTTGGCAGATTGAAGTGATTCTAAGAAGCCGATTGAAGGTAGAATACCGTTCCAGAAGATCCCAAACCGCTGGAGCGGCTTTTGGAAGAGAAATGAAGGCGAGACCTGGGCGTTGCTCGAGGCACTCTGCTGCTGTGTCGAATGAAGTGACTGGCCAGTGTGAAGGAGGGTGGGAGAGCCACCGTGGCCCCTGCCACCACAGTTGGTGAAGTGAAAGTTGCCGTGGGGAAAGCCCGCGTGACGCGCAGTCAGCGGGATTTTCCTTGCCCGAAATGAAGCGCCACGTCGCATGCGACGTGATTTCTTGGATTGAAGTGACTCGATTTTGGACGAAGTCCTTCCATCTTGAAGGATGCGAAGAGATCCATGTTAGTGTCACTGAAGAGTCTGTCCAGAGAAACACTGGGGCTTCTTGAAGCTCGAGTGTCTTCTGAACGTATAGTAGAAGCCGTGAAAGAAGAAGTGCAGCAGAGAGCTCGAGTCGAGGAATAGTCAGTCGTTTGAGAGGTGCTACCTTTGTTTTTGAGCACACAAGAATCACCGTCGAAGAGCCATCAGGAGAAGTAGTTCGAAGGTAGACCACGGCTGACATTGCGAGCTGAGAAGCGTCCGAAAATCCGTGAAGTTCGACCATTGACGAGGGTACGAGTTGAAGCCACCGAAGAAGAGAAATGAGAGAAAGATCAGCTAGATTCTCTCTGAAGCGAAGCCATCGGTTTTGAAGTGAAGGTGGAAGAAGGTCATCCCAATGAAGTTTGGCCAACCAAAGTTCTTGAAGGAAGATTTTTGCCATGACGATGATGGGCGAAATGAAGCCTAACGGGTCAAATAGTTGAGCCGTTTCCGAAAAAACCGTGCGCTTTGTAACTTTGGTGGTGAATGAAGAATGAAGTGTGTATTTGAAGTGGTCTTCCGTTGGGCTCCACACGAGGCCGAGAAGTTTGACGCCGGCGTCGTCAGGGGGAATAGTGACCGTGTCCGATTGAACATTTGAAGTAACGCTCGTGTGAAGAGTCTTTGAAGAATTTGTAGACCATTTTTGAAGTGGAAAGCACCCTCGTGAGCACATGGCTGTCAGTTGACAGGCAATTTCCTGAAGTTCCCCCGTTGAATCTGCACCACCGAAGATGTCATCGACACATCTTCCTTTCGTCAAAGGAAGAATAGCCATGGGGAAGTCGTGTCCTTCGTCCTGTACCAATTGGTTCATGACCCGCATGGCGAGGAAGGGGGCACAACTGAGGCCATAGGTGACGGTGGTGAGATTATATGGCACGACTCGTTGGTCGGAATCGAACCATAGAATTCTCTGAAGAGCCCAATCATCTGGATGCACCAGAATTTGACGGTACATCTTGGTGATGTCCGTTGCGAAGATGAAGCGATGCCGTCGAATCCATAGAAGAACGTCTGAAGTATCTTGTTGAAGTTTTGGTCCCGCGTGAATAATGTCGTTGAGCGAGACACCACTGCTCGTCTTACACGACCCGTTGAAGACGACTCGAAGTTTCGTGGACGTGCTGTGAGCACGAAACACACCATGATGCGGGAGGTAATACGCTGGATTCGACGAAGAGACCGTTGAAACGCGAGACATATGCGACAATGCCTCGTATTCTCGAAGAAATCCTTCATACAGTTCTCGGTAACTGTCATTGGTTGAAAGTCGCCGCTGAAGCAGGCGAAGAAATCGTTCCGCTGCTTTGAAGGAGTCACCGAGAGCAGAAGGTGCGGTTTTGAAGGGAAGCCGTACCGTATACCGCCCTGAAGTGTCCCTTGAATGCGTTGTTCGGAAGTGATGTTCACAGAAGGAGGCCTCCGGCTCAGGTGTAGGGGCTGAGTCAGAGGGGATCTCCTCCTGCTCCCAAAACTTCGTTAACAATGAAGTGATGTCATCCTCGGCTGAAGTGTGATGAGCACGAATAGCAGTTGAAGACGAAGCACTGACAGGACCGAGAACTATCCACCCGAGAAGAGTCAGTTGAGCTATGGGCTCAGTTGCTCGGCCCTTGATGACGTCAGGCTTGATGAGAAGACCGTAGCAATCGGCGCCGAGAATAGCATCGATTGGCCCGGGCTTTAGAAATTCTGGATCTGCGAGAGAAATGCCTTGAAGATGAGCCCAATGATTTCCAGAAGAGGCGGATGAAGGAAGCGAAGCCGTCAGAAGTTTCAGAATGAAGGCGGTTACCGTGATGCATGAAGTCGAATCGTGAATAGAAGAGAGCTTGAAGGTGACCGCTCCCCGCGTGCGTCCCGCCGACTGACTGCCAATACCGACGATGTCGAGAGAGGCAGCCATCCGGTTGAGTTGAAGACGCTGAACGACACGCTCCGAAATGAATGAAACTTCTGAGCCAGGATCAATCAGAAGGCGGAGATGATTTGAAGTGTCCGAGGATGACGAAAGAATTGCTTGACCAGTGGCCAGCAATACAGAAGGCAGCTGCACTTGCTGCGAAGAAGAAGCACTGTTGGCGAAACCGGGTAGGTTTGAAGCTGAAGAGGCTGTGGCGGAGGTGCAGCTCGTGCATGAAGTGGCCGAAGAGTCCTGAAGAGGCGAAGATATGTCGCTCAAGTGACGTGTGACAAGTCAAGCCTGAGGCTCTGTTGGCGACGAAGTGGCGATCGGCTCAGTAGAAGAGGTCCGAGGTTTCGAAGGTGGTGCCGAGATGTGAATGAGTGTGTGGTGTTTGCCCTCGCACACGCAGCATCGTCCGGTGACGCGACAGTTGGAAGCCGAGTGAGGTCCGAGGCAGTTGAAGCATAAGCGCCGTTGTACTGCAATCTCTCGCCTTTCCTTGGGTGTTTTTCGTCGAAAACGAGGGCATGCCGCGATGAAGTGACCCTCCAAGCAGAAGTGGCAACATTGGGTGGCTGATCCAGCTGGTCGAAGCGGTTCCGTTGCGGTGAGCGCGGCAGCTCTCATGGCTCGAAGTGTCGCGGCATCCTCATCTGAAAGGGCCGGTGCCGTGTTAGTGGTGGAAGCGACCTGAGCAGAATACGATTGCCTCGTTTGCCGTGAAGAAGTGCCCGAAGTGGAGGCCCCTCTTGCCGAAGACGCCGATCGTGAAGAGGAAGAAGAAGAACCCGTTTCAATACTCTCGAGAGCTCGAGCTCGAGTTCGAAGAAAGACCCGAAGTGCCTCAAGGGTCGCCGGCTCAGTTGACGCACCTTGCTTGAGCTCCCATTGCTCACGAAGATGTTGATCGAGACGAGATCCGATGAAGTGGCTCAGAATGATGTCCCATGAATCAATGGGAACACTCAAGGAAGTGAGCGCGTTGAGAACCTCCGAAGTGGTGTTGAGGAGCGTGTTAAATCGGACAATTTCCTCTCTGACCAACCTTGGGACAACGTGGTCCTTCAATCCACCGGCCGCACCTCACATGGGTGGAAAATGGGAGGCTGCGGTCAAATCCGTCAAACACCATCTTCGACGGGTCATCGGCGAGACAGCGCTTACGTATGAAGAATTTACGACTCTTCTTACGCAAGTTGAGGCTGTTCTCAATTCTCGACCACTTTGTCCTCTATCGGACGATCCTGATGACACATCAGCTCTCACTCCAACACACTTCATCATTGGCGAGGCACTGACGACCGTGCCCGACCCATCTTTAACTTCAATCGCAGAATCCCGGTTGTCTCGTTGGCAACTTCTTCAGGCAAAACTTGAACACTTCTGGAAAAGATGGTCTTCAGAATATCTTCAACGGAACCTTTCGGTGTCAAAATGGCATTCCCCTTCAAATTCGATACAAGTGTGGTCACTTGTACTCATCACGGACGAACGACTTCCACCTTCAAAATGGCCACTCGCGCGAGTGGTCGAACTGCATCCCGGATCCGACGGACTCACACGAGTCGTCACGCTTCGAACTGCCTCTTCAACGCTTCAACGGCCTACTTCAAAATTGTGCATTCTTCCAGTATATTCTTCGTCAACAGAGATTGCCGAAGGCGGGGAGAATGTTTAGAAAAGTCTATTACTTTTCTAATATTCCGCGAGATGCCCTCAGCTCTCGGGAGACCTTTTCACGAGACCCTTCGGGTTCGAGACTTCTAACTTCCGCCCCCCCTTCGGCCCCTGTTTCTAGCCGGCACGGCCATGCAAATCAGTTACGGTTCGGCTTCAGCAAGTAAAGCTTCGTGTTCTTCTATAAGCCTACTTCAAGTCTTCTGTGAACTTCTCTTCATATCAGTCATATCGAGTGAATCTATTTAGCTTCTTGGCGATTTACGCCCGCCAAGTCGTGCGATATATCTACGGGTCTCTTCATGCAATAACAAGTTCTCTTCTTGAAACGATAATCGGACTCTTCAAACGGCAAGTGTGCGTCGCCACGCGGTCGCGTTACGACGCCATAGTGATATTCACGGGCCAGCTCAGACCAGCAAACCCGAACCTTGTAATATTAAAACCTGTGATACAAAATTCGTGTTAACTTCGTGCCTCTTCGTTTTATTTCTCGCTCTTCATCCCAACAGTTTTGTTCATCCTCGTTCCCAACTTCGTTAACGGCAATTTTCAAACACCACGTGACATCGTCTTGTAAACATAGAAAATTCCAGCACCAAAATTCGTTTTCGACAAAGGAAGGCGATGGCAGGCAAAGCCATGCATCCTTTTTCCACCAATACTCAAAGCCCATTTTTCAACTCCAAGGCTGGTCATCTCACTCGCACCCCCATAACCAATGAGAACCTCCCCTACAATTCTATCGGGTCCGCTTGGAAACGCTCCATGCGAGGCTCGAGGGTACGCTCTCTACGGAGGAGGGGAAATTATAACCGAACGAGTCGAGATCATGCGTATACGATGGTCCAATTAAGACACCCCGACAAAGCATTTATGATGTTGCGATTTCATATCTTTTACAGTAAAATCACTAATGAATAAATACGAACTCGTGTGAATTTCAAAATGCATGGAGTGAATGAATCAATTTTTACACAAAATAACCCGATTATTTAACTTAAATGGTTTACCAAATTATCAATTTCAAAACAAAATAAATAAAAACCACATTAATTATAAATTCAATAATCAATTCAATCAAAAGTAAGTCAACCAAAGCTAAAGTTTATCACTCATTAAATTAATTTCTGTAAACCTTTAAATCCATTCGAATCATGTTACTAATTAATAAAATGGAATATTAGTTATTAGAAATATATAATAGTAATTACACTCCTATGTAAAAATCTAAATCATTAATAATAATTGCGGAAGAATGAACTGTACATGGATTGAATGATACAGAAAAATCTTGCGTCATCCAAAAGAAAGAAATGGAGCGAAAAGAAAGGACAGGATAGGAAAAGATGCATGAGGAAGCAGGAAGAAAAGCATGAGTATAGAGCGGACGGGAGTATGTAGGAGAGAGGGTACAAATACCCAAAATAATGGGATTTGCGAATTTATTTTTGTGTAAGAATGAATGAATGAATGAGTAGAAATAAGATAATGTTCATTTCAATAAAAATTTAATAATTATTCATGTAAGAAACAACTCTTCCAAAATTCATTGTATCGAGACATGAGGGGCGGTAAGCCCGCGCATAGGCAAAGGCGTGCGGGGTGTAAAGCGTCCGAGGGGTCATACCCTACTTTTTCCTAAAGGACAGCTTATATAATTAGGGGTCAGAGGCCCGGGAGAGTCAGTTTTTGGTCAGTAGTTTGCAGTCAGTTTTTTTTTCAGTTTTTAGTTTGGAGCAGAGTTTTGCAGTTTGAGTTCAACTTTTTAATTTTCAGTTTTACAGTCAGTTCAGTTTTGTTTGAGTCAGTTTAGTTTTCAGTTTTACAGTCAGTTCAGTTTTGTTTGAGTCAGTTTAGTTTTCAGTTTTGCAGTCAGTTTTTAATTTTCAGTTTTACAGACAGAGTTTAGTTTTGAGTTTTTCTTTGAGTTACTGTTAGAGTCGTGTTTAGTCACAGTTGAGTTCTGAGTTTTCGCAGTTGCAGTTTCAATCGATTGTAAAAGTGCCGCATTTTTAAAATAGACTAGTTCACAAGAAAAACATTCGTGATATAAATTAATAAACACAAAAAAGTGCAACTCTGTGTCAGCAAAAATTATTCCATCATCCATCTACCAAATTGTTTTCACCATCATCAGCTTTATCCTCATCGCCAGGTCTTTTGTCGTTACCACATCAACAGCACCAATTTCAATTTCTTTTATTTTTCATCTACCATCCATCTCACAAACACCGAGTAAGTACAATTAAAGTGTTTATTTTATTTTTGCAAGCATGAAATCTCTAAAAATAAAATCAGTGTGCGTTACCGAGTCTCGGACGAGAGCCTCCGGCGTTACGGGCCTGAGGGCCAGCGTTGTCTATTAGGAAACTCCACCCGCGTATCAAGAGTTCCCCTTTTGTTCGAAATTTTTCCGTCCTCGTTTCATCCCATTTTATTTTCAATATGCGTATCGTAATTCTTCGCGTTGGAATTAATTTCCTTTGTTTTTCTAAAAATCTATAACCTGTTTGCTTAAAACGGAAACTTGTAAGTTTTATCTTCAAAATGATAAAGTGCGACCGAATAAATAATCCTCATCCAGAAAACAATGTTCGCTGAAATTTAAAGATCGTTCGGCGGGTACGAATAAAAATATTCCGAGTCCCGTGTCTAATCAATCCGAATTTTCCGATTAATCGGAAAAATCAATTAAAATCATTAAAATCGTTTTCTTTAACCCTCGTTAATTTCAATTAAAATTCTAAACATCCGGTCAATTTATTTAAAACCTCTAAATTTGTGGAAAGTTATTATGAAAATAAACGGGTTTCAATTTCAATCACTATTTAATTTATCGTGAAGAACAATTGAAAATGGAAGACCTTGACGTAATAATATTAATTGGAAGTATGACTGTAGGACTCGTGTTCATTCTTTCTCTTATTTGTTGCCTTTCGTGCGCGTGGGAAATTGTCTAGACCCCGTTACACAGTTTTAGTGAAATATTTTTCTTTTCGGGAGTTAGTCGGTGCACCGTGACACATTCTAAAATGACAGCTGTTCGAAATTTCGACCCATAAAATTTGCTCGAAGGTCAATGACCCCCAATGACTCTACTCTCGTATCCATAGACGGTTCGTCGCCGGTCATCTTAATAGAGGCCTTGACTCGGCCTCCAAACCGTCCTTCCCCCATTTCACCGACCGACCGTAAGTTCACAGCTGTGATTCGCGCGGACTATATT
>OY769905.1:11656247-11711247 GCA_963669185.1 Dyspetes luteomarginatus
TCCCAGGCCCCAGTTCAGTCTCCCAAACGGAGACCTGAAGTGCCCCTCCAGTCCAATACCCCATCCCATTGGCGTTGCTACAACTGCCGTACCCTTGGACACCGATACAGCGAATGCCCTGAGCCCCTTTCGGTCTTCTGCTGAATGTGCGGTCACCCGGAAACCTAGGCTCCCTCAGGCTATGATTGCATCCTGGGGATAGACTTCCTGAAGACGTTCCAAATCAATATCGATTATGATGAGGAACGCTGGAGAATTCGAAATGGACCGTGGCACTCATTTGAGAATCCTGTTGACTCCCCCTGGAGTCTTCGCGTTGTACCCGAGTGCGCCGATCTAGTAGAGGTTACCCCCGATGACGAGACCCGCTTAGAGGCATTATTGCAAGAGTTAATTCCCCCTGTTCCCTAGGTTCCCCTGAGTATGACGCGCCTGACCCAGCACTCCATTGACGTACAAGAGCATCCCCCAATCCGTAGGACCCCGTAGGATTTCCCCATATCTCCTCAAGATTGCCCAGGCGGAGGTGAACAAGATGCTTCGGGAAGAAGTCATCGAGCCCTCCGAGAGTTCCTGGTTAAGTAACCCCGTAATAGTTCCCAAGCCCAACGGAAAATATCGCTTCTGCGTGGACTACAGAGACGTCAACAAGGTTACCCGCAAAGATGCATACCCCCTCCCCAACATGGACAGGATACTGGACGGACTGCGACGTGCCCGCTACATTTCCAGACTAGACCTGAGTCAAGCGTATTTCCAAATCCCCGTAGAGCCCAACAGCCGACCAGCCACCGCGTTTGCCGTTCCTGGTCGTGGACTGTTCCAATTTCAACGAATGCCCTTCGGACTGACGAATGTCCCCGCGACTTTCCAAAGACTGATGGACAGATTAATAGATCCCGCCTGGGAACCCCACGTATTCGCTCACCTTGACGACGTAATCATTGCAACAGAGACCATTGGAGATCATTACGAATACCTGGCGTACGTTTTGACTGCCCTGAGAGACGCTGGTTTAGAGGTAAACCGAGCGAAGAGTGAGTTTTTCTGCCCGGAAGTCCAATATCTCGGCTACATAATCGGCCGAGAGGGATTGCGGGCAGACCCCGAGAAAATAGCTCAAATCTTTACGTATCCCCCCCCCCCCTCCCCCCAAGAATCTGAAGCAGCTCCGCCGATTCTTAGGAATGGTGGGCTGGTACGCGAGATTCCTGGGTACCCTTGCCCATGACAAGATTCCCATGACAGAGCTTCTCCTCAAGGACATACCCTGGAGTTGGGGTCCCCGGCAACAGGACGCGTTTGAATCCCTTCGTACCGCGCTTACCCGTACTCCCATCCTGGCCCGCCCCGACTTTTCGCTTCCCTTCACCGTCCAAACCGACGCTAGCGATTACGCGCTAGGCGTCGTGCTTTCCCAAGAAATCCACGGAGAAGAAGACCCCATCCTGTTTGCAAGTAGAATAATGACTGCCCAAGAGAGAAAGTATACCGTGACCGAGAAGGAGTGCCTCGCAGTGCTATGGGCTGCTAAGAAGCTCCGCCCATACCTCGAGGGCACGTCCTTCACGGTAGTCACCGACCACAGCAGCCTGAGACGGCTGAGTAACCTGAGGGACCCGGCTGGACGATTGGCTCGATGGGCTCTGTCGATGCAGGTCTTAAATATGACCATCGTCCACCGGAAGGGTACCCTGCACGTAGTGCCGAATGCCTTCTCCAGAATGTTTGAGGACACTATCGCGGCGTTAACGGCAATAGGCTGTGCCGTCGACCCGTGGTATGAGGAAAAGAAGACCAATGTCCGAGAGTTCCCCTGGAAATACCCGAATTGGAAGATCGAGGACGACCAATTGTATTACCATAAGCCCCATTCCCTTGGAGATTTGGATGCCTGGAAGTTAGTTTTACCCTTGGATTCCCGCGAGAAAGCCCTCCGAGACGCCCACGATAATCCCCAATCCGGCCATTTAGGAGTGGATAAGACGTATCATCGTCTTATCCAAGACTTCTTTTGGCCGGGGGCTTACCAAGATGTCGCGAGATATGTCGGAAAATGTCACCGTTGCCAGCTCCATAAGGTTCCCCAGGTAGCCCCCGGAGGCCTTATGCGAGAGAGGACCACGGAAGGACCCTGGAGTGTAGTTGCTGCCGATGTAATGGGTCCCTTCCCCCCGAGTAAAAAACAAAACCGGTACGTAGTTGTTTTTCAGGACCTTTTCACAAAGTTTGTGGAAGCAAAGGCCCTGCGAGCAGCCACGGGACCGAACAACATGACTGCCCTGGAGACCCTAGTCCTAAATCGGTGGGGATGGCCCCAGCATTTCCTAACCGATAACGGAACCGAGTTTGTGAATATCTGTATGACCCGTCACCTCACCCAATACGGTATCCACCAAACGACCATTTCCCCGCACCATGCCCAAGCGAATCCCGTGGAGAGAGTGAACCGAGCACTAAAGACGATGATCACATCGTACATCGAGCAAGACCACCGAGAGTGGGATGAGCACCTCCCCGAGTTATGTTTTGCCATGAATACCTCTGTACAGTCCTCCACCCAAATGACACCCGCTTTCCTAAATTTTGGACGAAATCCCCGCCCCGCGAAAAGTTTGAGACACCCGAGTTCCTCCCCCCCTGTCCTTAACCCGGGAGACCCCGAGCTTTGGACAGACCGAATGAAACGACTCCCATTCCTGTACGATTATGTCCACAACAACCTGGAGCAAGCCGCCAAGCGACAGGCCAGGTATTACAATAAAGGACGGAGAGACATCCGATTCCAGCCCGGAGACCAAGTACTGCGAAAGCTCCGCGTATTGTCCTCGGGTACCCAAAACTTCGCCGCGTAATTAGCCCCCCGATATAGTGGTCCCTAAAAAATCAAGCGAGTCGTTTCCCCGGTTATCTATGAACTAGAAGATCCCGATAGCCGAAAGAATCCAAGAGTCCATATAAAGGACCTTAAGTCCTATACGCCGCCATCCGCAGCGGACGATAACGAGAATCCCCCTATTGTGATACCGGAAGAAGACAGAGGAAACCAGCCGAGTCGGCAGGATGTGGCGAGGGCACCGAAGCATGGCAAAAGGGCCATACCGGTTCCCCCGAGGCGAAGCCCCCCTACGCCGCCCCTGCGAGACCCCTTCCTCGAGAAGGAGTCCCCGTACCCGCCCGGACGTTACGCCCGAGGCTCAAGGGAGAGTTCCCCGAAACGTGTCCCCTACCCCCCGCCCCCAGGACCATCCCCTCCCCCACGACGACACCAACCCGCCCTCTTCGTCTTCACCGACGCCTTCCTCCACTATCCCGCACTCCGTCACTTCCCACCACCCCCCCTCTTCCTCCCCCACCTCCAGCCCCCTCCCAGCCCTGTTCTCCCCCCCACCCCCGACTACACTCACCACACCCTAACCCATTCCCCCTCCCCTCCCCCATCCCCACGACCCACCTCTGCGCCCCGCACCGGAACGAGCCGTTCCCGGGCGCAAAGCCTGTCCCTCCTCTCCCTCCGCATCCCCAGGCCCTCGTCTCTGCCCCCGGCCGCCGCGCCGATGGCAATCCCCCCCCCCCCCCCCCAAGCCCCGTCCCATATCCGGTTCCCCAATGCTGGGCGTGTAGCCAGAAGGGCCATTTCGCCTGGGGATGCCCCCACAAGATCGAAGCCCGACCTCGCCCCGTTGCTTCCCCAAATCCCCGATCTTCCCCCCGGCCGAAATCTCCCACCCCACCCCCTCGCCCGCCAACTCCCCTCCCCACGCATCGCCAACCGCCGCGAGTCCCAGCCACCCCAGTACGTCTGGTGGAGTGCTGGAACTGCGGCGGCCGAGGGCACGTGAAACGCCAGTGCCCCAGCCCCCGCGATATGGATCCCCGATAAACCCCTAACCCTCCTCCCGGCTCCTCCAAATTCTCCCTAACCCCCCCCCCCCCCGACGGGCATCGTATTGGTTCCCCTGAAGAAAAAAGTATATATTTGTGTCGCCCCCACCCCTGTCCTTCCTGATATTCCCAACGGCCTACCAATAGGCCTTCCTGAACGTCGTGTTCCTTCCCCGCTTATCCTCGAAGTTGCCCCCCCCGTTTCCCCCACGAATTGTAGAATATTTGTCTTCCATGACACCTTCCTTTTCCCTTCAGCAAACCCTGTGATAGCTGCCCGGGGGCAGCTACAGTAACGAGACTGATAAAGTAAAAGCTGTGATAATAAAATACAAGCCAGAGAGCAGCCGGAAGCGCCCGACGCCCAAACGAGCACCGAGAGGGAGTACACGGATGTCCCCCGTCAACTCCACATGATACTCGCCACGCTCGGGACTGGAGATTCCGGCTACCCATAGGGATTATATTGTAAACCCTTTTTCCTTGTTCCGAATCCCAGAGGTTTGATGGAGCGTTAGCGTCCCTTCAAAAGGACAGAAATTCGAGTGAAAGTCCGTCAGGCGAACTTCCCCTCTGAGCAAGGGGGAGTTGTGACGTGGCGTCACAGAGAGACACGGAAAAATAGAGAAAATAGAATAGTTTAACCGAATCCCCGCGCTCGAAGTCCGCCACCACACTTACCCAGCGAAATGTAAATAGAAATAGCAATAAAAACGAGAAAACATGTAAATATTAAAAGTTAACAGAGATTATACACCGAGACACCGAGAAGGCTTACCCCAACGATTCCCCAGAAAACCCGAAATAATCCCCTGTCTACCCCTGAAAAACCCTACAATTTTCCCACGAAATATCTTTTCCCCCTCCCCACACCCCCTGACGTATCCCCAGCAACAAGCCCAGCAAGAAAAGCAGCAAGTCCTGGAGAGCCGCACCACCAACAGCATCCCCAAGGAGGACCACCCACGCTGCACTGCCAGCTAGAGAGGGTCCAACGAGAACAACCCGCGCTCACGACAATTACAAGGCTCAAAGTTCCCGCCCACAAGAGACAGTTCGTAAGCGCGGCAAAAGCCCACTCTACTCGTCTGCCGTGTCGATAAGGACCACATTCCAGAGCAGGCGCAGCGAGAGAGTGTGGAGAGAGAGTACCCTCTCTATGCTAATGAGGGCAGCAGCGTGCGGTATGGATCGCTGATATCGACCCGTGCGAATTCCCACGTGCGAGACAGGTGCCACCACGTGTGGCACAGTCTTCCCGGCCAATCAACCGTCGCTCACCAGGACAGAGACCAATTCGCATGCGTGAATCGATAGAGATGATCGATGAATGGCTACATATCGGAAACGCGGCAGTCCTGTAACCCCTTCCTTGCCCTTTAACTTCCCTTATCAAGGCTCTTCACTTTGAGCGTAGCGGTGATAGAGTAGAGACAAGGCGTTATATATTGAGAATTGTACAGAGTGAAAGAGAGAGAAAGAGAGAGTGTATCGAGTTTGGAGATTGTAGAGTGTATCGAGTTTGGAGATTGTGGTGTGTATTTAACTGGAGATTGAGAGTAGATTTGGAGTTTCTTTTTATTATATCGAGTCTTTTTCTTTGTATTATTGTGAATTTTGGTTTTTTTTTTGCGAGTAACGGACAGGAGTCAGATAAAGAGACGGGAGAAAGCGTGTGTGGAGATTGCGAGAGAATAAAAAGAGGAAAAGAATAAAGGGAAAGAGGGAGAACGGAGAACGAGAAAAGAGAAGCGAGGAAGAACGATAAGAAAAATAGCCCAGGAAATACTGAAGTCAGTAGAGAAATTTGCTATCTCGAGCGTGCGACATTTTTCATAAATTGTGATCGCGTACCGGCCACGAGGCGGACGCCATTTTATCCCGGATTGACTTGCGTGCGTGTCCCCTTAACGTGTATCGAGTCCCTGCAGTGTGGCGGCGTAAAATAATTAAAGTCAGCCCCAAATTGATTCGTTTTTTTTTGAGTCTCCCCCAATACATCCGATTAATTTTTCTTTTGTTTGCGTTCCCAGATAATTTCAAAAAGTATTTTTGACGCTCCTCGGAATTTTTTGAAAAGTCATATATTTTTCTTTTTTGCGTTTTCCCCAATAATTTATGCGAAATTATTTTTCTTCCCTTTTTGTTATTGCGATTTGATCCCCCCCCCCCCCCCAAAAAGATAACATTGCGTTTTCCCAATAAATTCAACCCCGATTAATTATGTTCTGAAATAGATAAAACTAGCCTACCATTGACCAACGGCCGTGGTAATAATTAAGAGGCCGAACCACGGAACTCCCCCCCCCCCCCCCCCCCTGAGAGTATTCCACAGCTTCGTATGAGCTAGCCCGTGTATTATATTTTCCTTTTGTTAAGCGATCACTCGGATAGACGTTATCCGATAATAGTTACAGTCGAAAGGCAGTTATGCCAAAGCAATAGCTGGCGCCCAACCGAAACATTATTATTATTGTTTTTTTTCTTTTGCGATTTTCCTTTTAGTTTTTTTTGTTATATATTCTTTTTATTGTTATTCAAGAATAAATAGCGAGTTATATTTTTTGTGAGTTAATCCCGAGTTTGTGTTTCCCTTGTTTCCCCCCCCCCCCATTCAAAGTCGGCGTGACAATATACACAATATATATATATATATAAATAATAAGGGAGGAAAAAAAAAAAAAAAAAAGTGGAAACTTTAAATGCTCTAATGAATGAAATCATGAGAGTCTTGATAAACTGTTATCTCTACTAAAGCTCTTTAAAGCATGCTGTTAATATAAAAATAATAATAGGGAGGGAGAAAAAATAATAATAATAAAATAAAATAATAATAATGATAATAAAATAATAATAATAATAATAAAATAATGATAATAATAATAATAATAAAATAACGATAATAATAATAACAATAATGGTAATAATAATAATGAAGCGTTTCTTAAAGCAATAGCAAAGCTGAATAACGATCAAGCAAGGATGGACAATCAGGTTGCGGGGTCAATATCCCCTCTTACCAGGGGACGTGGGGCCTTGCACGGCTTAGGCCACCAGATCCCACTCCTGTATTTCCTTTAGAGCGTAAATAACCCTGGAGAGAATGTTCCCCTCCAGAGTTACAACCTCCTCTCCGTTGGCACTAGTGACCACATGGGGGTGTCCATTCACTACCCATTCTACACGGTTGGTTGTTTCGCCATAATGTATTCTGCGCGAGAGTTTTCGGCCCCATGGACTCAGAGTGAGCTGAAATTCCTCTCTCAGCTGATCCACGGTCTGTCTGTCCAGCCACAACTCGTTTCCCTCGGTCTTACGCAATATTTGGTCCAAGAATGATACCGAAAAACCGCGAAGGACTTCATGCGCTCGCGAACCAACTATTCTATTTCGACATTTAGGGCAATTTTTATTAAAATCAGGACGATCTTCAGCCCACGAAGGCTCTCCATTATTTTGACTAGCGAATTCAATGCAAGCATCAAGTTTTTCAAGGAATGCCGACGCTGCAGCATCCCTCGCCTTTCTCTTTGATGGCCCATTCCCTTCTGCTACTCTTCCCAAACAAATTACACGCATAGTGTATGAACGATCTTGTCCCTCACCACTCTCGTGTATAACTTCGTAATGTACCCCACTCCCTTGAACGATTGCATGCTCCAGGAGCAATGATACAGGTGTCCTCTTCACTCTCGACATGATCTGCAATAATTTTTCTCAAATATCGGCTCGATTCTAAATATTACCATGCAAGGAAAGAAATTAACAAATAAAGCGACAAATAATTCTTCCCCCTTTTTCTTTTCCACTCCTTGATTTTATTATATATATATATATATTTAAAAATATATATATATTGATTACCTTACATAACACAAAAAAAAATTATTCGAGTAATATGAGAATTAAAGAGGAAAAAAAAACATAAAAAAAAACATCAAAAATTAAGGAATAAAAAAAAAGTAGTAATTTAACTTAAAGCCAAGCGGATAATGGTTTATATATTTATATATATATATATATATAGAAGAAAAGGAAGAAAAAAAAATCAAGAAAAGAAAAAATGTGATTAACTCTATCTTAAACCAAGGCTTAAATTTCCTAAACTCCGTCTCCCTAAGTTTTTCTGTAATCAAAAAAGAAAAAAAATATTTTTAGTTTCCCATTTATTTATTGGGCCTATTTTTCTATGTCTGAATCAAAACCTACATAATCTCCCGGTTTCGCCACCTTGATAATCGCGCGGAATTCCGCCGCACGATTGTTCTCGTCTTCCTCCCTCACCGCGATCCGATATGCTCCCCACCCCACGGTGAGGCACATCCCCGCGCTATCCCCTTCTTCATTTTCAATGGGGTCCACTCCGATGACTACCCCCACTCCTCGAAGAATCTTTCCCACCATCTCAAATAATTCATTGATGAAGGCCTCCTTTAACCACCACTCCTCCTCGTGGCACACCCTGATGATCTTCCCAAGGGTTTCAAAACTAACCCAATCTTCTCTCACCTCCTCCCGCATTACGACCCGGTGGAGCTGCCCCAGCTCCCCTGGCACCCTTTGGGCAGTACTCCCCTCTGCGGGACCTCCCTCAGCAGAGACAATATTGTCGTTGGCATTCTGCATTTTCTGTAATAAAGGGGGTTTTTGAAAGAAAAAAAAAATCTTTTTATGGGCCGACAATGTGAGAATTTTCAAGTCGATTAGCGTGCACGACTTTTGTATTCTTTTGAATCTTTATCCTGACATTCTGATTATTCATTACTTCTACTATCTCATACGGTCCGGTATAGTGATCAACTAATTTACCAACTTTCGGACCTTTCTGCAAAAACACATAATCCCCAACTTTAAAAATCTTTGGGTTAATTTTCTTATCATATCGTGCTTTCCATTTTTCTTTAGCACCTATCAAATTAGACCGGGCAACATTCTGAACTTCATGCAATTGTGTAACGAGCCTTACGAGATAATTATCATAGTCAGGCAATTTATCCTCAACACCCAAAGGCTCACTGGACGGTACTCGTGCTAATTTACCAAAAACCAGCGCATAGGGTGTATGTTTGGTACTTTCATGCACATTGGTATTATAATTGAAAATCACGAGGTTTACCCATTAGTCCTAATCGTATTCTTTTCCGACATACTGTTTCAAATATTCACCTAACGCGTGGTGAGATCTTTCTAATGAACCATTTGATTGAGGGTGAAAAGCGGTAGTGCGATTTTTTTTTATGCGAAATATTTTCGCAACTCGACGAATCAATTTCCCTAAAAAGTTTCGACCCTGATCAGTCAAAATTGCTTTAGGGGCTCCAAAAAGAGTAATGAAATTTTGCACCAATGCATTGGCAATTGTTGCCGAAGTAGCATTTGGCAAAGGTATTCCGAGACAAAATTTTGTCAATTGATCTTGAATGGTTAAAATATATTCATTGTCTTTGGCAGTTTTGGGTAAAGGCCCGACAATATCCATTGCGATTTTGTCAAAAGCCGTGCCCGGAGTGACGGTTATTACCATTAGTTGTTTGGTTTTAATTCGAACACATTTCTTTAACTGGCATGGCAAACAATGTTGAATAAAATGATGAATGTCAATTTTCATTTTCTCCCAATAATAATGTTGCTTAATACGGTGTTACGTCCTGCGACTTTCGGGATTTCCTTTTCTCATAGAGATTGTCAAATCCGACAATTCTCAAGGAATAAGAAAGGAAGTACGAAACATGGTCGAGTTCACGTGCACATAATTTTCCGTCACCGAAACAAATCGATGGAATTTACCAGTACGAACGGTTGGTGAGAGCGAAGAGTTTTCGTTACCAAGGCTCGACTAAACGGCGACGGCTATCGCTGCTAACACTAACAATCGTCAATCGTCGGAAAGGAAACATATAGAGGCTAGCTGGAAATCCTTGGCGATAGCTTCGGGTTTCTCGGCGCATGGAGAGTCTGTCAGCCCAGCATGAGATCAAGCATCGAAATTTTCGAAACAGCGCGTGACACTACCACCAGCGTGCGCGCACATATACGAGTGAGTAAAACTGTGGCCCGCACTAATACTATTGTGCGTGGGGCCACGTGCTCGAATGAACTGGCGCCCCAATATCAATGGCCCCACAAAATGTATGTGTGCATGAGTGAGCGCATATAACACATCAGCATCCTATGACAATATGACAGAGTGAATTTCCGAAAGTTGCATAAAGACGAATAATAATTAAGGATAGATTCAAGCGTGATCATGAGTATCTGGGTCAGGCCATCAACAATAGGTATTTTTATATAATTTAAGGGTATGAAAGTGGGCATGAAAATTTCACACAAGTTCGAATAATATTTCCTTTTTTTAAAACTTTAAATGCAAATTTATTACAACAATCATCACCTAAAATCGTGATGGTTCTTTTCCACGAACATATACAGTATATCGCCACTCTCGTTGACGATTGAGGATGTTTAGACGGGAACTTGAGGACCATTATCTAAAAGGAGTTCGGAGAAATCATATTTACATTTAAATAAATATTCGAGGCGAGTAACGAGAGACCGAATTCAACAGCGTGGACAAAGAAAAAGACCACGTGACATCGTCCTGTAAACATAGAAAATTCCAGCACTCAAATTCGTTTTCGACAAAGGAAGGTGTTGGCAGGCAAAGCCATGCGTCCTTTTTCCTCCAATACTCAAAGCCCATTTTTCAACTCCAAGGCTGGTCATATACCCCCACCCCCGCACCCCCACCCCCGCACCCCCATAACCAATGAGAGCCTCCCCTACAATTCTATCGGGTCGGCTTGGAAACGCTCCATGCGAGGCTCGTGGGTACGCTCTCTACGGAGGAGGGAAAATTATAACCGAACGAGTCGAGATCACGAGTATACGATGGTCTAATTAAGACACCCCGACAAAGCATTTATGATGTTGCGATTTCATATCTTTTACAGTAAAATCATTAATGAATAAATACGAACTCGTGTGAATTTCGAAATGCATGGAATGAATCAATCAATTTTTATAGGAAATAACCCGATTATTTAACTTAAACGGTTTATCGAATTATCTATTTCAAAACAAAATAAATAAAATCCAAATTAATCATAAATTCAATAATCAATTCAATCAAAGGTAATTCAACCAAAGCTAAAGTTTATCATTCATTAAATTAATTTATGTGAACCTTTAAATCCATTTGAATCATGTTATTAATCAATAAAATGGAATATTAGTTATTAGAAATATATAATAGTAATTACACTCCTATGTAAAAATCTAAATCATTAATAATAATTGCGTAAGAATGAACTGTACATGGATTGAATGATACAGAAAAATCTTGCGTCATCCAAAAGACAGAATAAGCGAAAAGAAAGGACAGGATAGGAAAAGATACATGAGGAAGTAGGAAGAAAAGCATGAGTAAGGAGAGAGGGTAGACAGAGTCCCTACGGAGGGGCCTAGCTAGCGCACGCGCCTCTGAAACAAGAGAACGAATGATGCAAAGAACGAGAGAAGAGTGAGAGAGTACGAAGGATACGGAGATGAATGAAGAGCGAGGGAGATGAATAGGCAGAGAGAAAAGTCACGCTATAATGCGCATGCGTAACCTTTTACGAAATCAGCGCAAATACCCAAAATAATGGGATTTGCGAATTTATTTTTCTGTAAGAATGGAGGAATGAATGAGTAGAAATAAGAAAATGTTAATTCCAATTCAAATTCAATAATTATTCATGTAAGAAACAACTCTTCCAAAATTCATTGTATCGAGGCATGAGGGGCGGTAAGCCCACGCATAGGCAAAGACGTGCGGGGTGTAAAGCGTCCGAGGGGTCATACCCTACTTTTTCCTAAAGGACAGCTTATATAATTAGGCGTCAGAGGCCCGGAGGAGTCAGTTTTAGAGTTACTGTTACAGTTTAGTTTTTTGTTTTTAGTTCAGAGTTCGCCGCGGAAGTTAAAAAGCACCTCCACGTCAGTTATTTTTGTGTCATTCTATTTCGTTGTTCAGTAATTAAGAGTTTTTAAGTTTCAATATTTCCTTTTCATCCAACATTTAAATTTCGTGTGTGCTTTTATTATTCTATTTTTGTTAAAGTTATGTATACATTGATCTTATAATTTACTTCACAAGAGAACATTCGTGAATTAAATAAATAAACCTTCATAAGTGAACTTTCGTGTCGACCCAAATTATTCATCGCACCCTCACCTGATTTATTCGACCACCATCAACGCCTTATTTTCACCGTTTACATCATCATCATCATTATCATCATCATCTTCAAGTGTTCTGGTTCACTACCACCATTACCACCGAGTAAGTACAATTAAAGTGTTTATTTTATTTTTGCAAGCATGATATCTCCAAATATAAAATCAGTGTGCGTTACCGGGTCTCGGACGAGAGCCTCCGGCATTACGGGCCTGAGGGCTAACGTAGTGTATTAGGAAACTCCACCCACGTATCAAGAGATGATTCCTCATCATCGTCTTCGGATTCTCGCAGTTGAATTTTCTTCTTTGGTTTTTTATATGATAATAATTCTTCTTCGTCGGATTCTTCATCTTCTTGAACGTCCTTGAATTCATCTTCTTCTTCTCGAATGTCGTGAAATTCATCTTCTTCTTCCTGAATGTCCGTGAACTCATCTTCTTCTTGTCGAATGTCCTTGAACTCATCTTCTTCTTCTCGAATGTCTTGAAATTCATTTTTTTCTTCTTGTATGTCCTTTTTCCCACGGTCCTTTGGGAATTTTGGTTCGACTTGAAGTTTTGATTGGCTTCGTGTTAACATTTTACTGATGGTAGTTGGAGGCTAAATAAATTCAGTATCCGGCTTATTGGGTGGTAAAACGTTAACTTCCTTACTCTGCTTCTTTTTACTCATATCGGATGGTAATTTTCCATAATCGTCTCCTTTCTTTTCTTCATTTTCTTCTACATGATCCAATTCGTACAATGTCAAAGATTTTCTCCAATGATCTTCAGGATCATCTTCCTCGACTGGGAATTCTTCATCACTGTCCCCATCTCCACTATCCTCATCTCGTTCCAATAATCGTTGAATCTCTTCGTCAGTCAACGTTTTCCTTCCCGTGATATCTATTACGAATATTTCACCTTCCGTGGTATTCTCTCCATTTTCTACCGGATTTCTTGATAATGCGTCAGCATTAAAGTTGGTTTTCCCTGCTTTATATACGACTTCATATTCATACTCGGATAATTTTAATCGCCAACGAAGAACACGTGCGTTTCCGTCTTTGCACGTTTTAAACCAAATTAGGGGTTTATGGTCGGGGACCAATGTAAATTTTTTTCCATAGAGATATGGTCTGAAGTGTAAAACGCTATAAACGATCGCCAACGCCTCTTTTTCATAGGTATCGTATCGCGTTTCGGGGCTATTCAATGTACGAGAAGCGTAAGTAGTATACGGTGCGCTATGGCGACCCCCACTCGTATCCCCAATCCTATCCCCACTCTTCGGGCCTGGTCGGACCGTGTTGAGTGTGGGTGGGGGTGGGGGTAAGTGCCCCCACTCCTACCCGCACTCTTCGTGATTGGTTGTCGGTCCACGGCGAGTGGGGGGTAGGTGGTGAGGTGTCGCCACAGCGCACCATGTGTTATTATTATTATTATTTTTGAATTTTCAAAAATTAAGATGTAATTAATTTTACCTGTTGCTGGTGCTGCTGCTAGTCCTGCCAGCCGATGTTCGCGCCGAAAATGTTTTTTTTTATAAATAACACATTCACATACACACGCACACACACACACATACACAAATGTTTTTAAATGTTCAAACATTGGCGCGCAGTCGTTGGCGATGCGGTAAAGCTTGCCCCTCTGCGATGAGCTCGCTGCCGAGATCGACCCCGCGGATATTTAGCCTTACCCACAGTGATCTGTTTTCAAAAACTTTAAGGCAAATATGAGCCATTGCAATAACGCCCAGGGTCACGTCACTCATGTAGCGCTGTACCGAGCACGACCATTCTACGTCGGTTGGCTGCACGTCCCATAAGCCGCAATGAATAGCGGTGTTCGGTGTGGCGACCCCCACTCCTATCCCCTTCACTTTCCCCCACGCCGGAGCCTTTTTCCGAGCGTGGTGGGGCAGCGATGGGGCGAGGTGGTGGGGGAAGAGTTCTGTGGGTTAGCCAGAGCGGCCCGATTATTATTATTATTATTCATATGATAATAATATAAAATATAATAATAATTGAATGAAGCTTTTTAACTCACGTGACTGATTGCATGTGGACCACTCTGGCGACCCCCACTCCTATCCTCACTCCTATCCCCTCCACTTTCCCCCACGCTGGAGCCTCTTTTCCGAGCGCGATGGGGCCGTGATGGAACGAGGTAGTGGGGGGGAGCGTTCTGCGGGCCAGCCAGAGCGGTCCGATTATTATTATTATTATTCAAATAATAACAATAATAATACAAAATATAATAATAATATAATAAGGTTTTTAAACTCACGTGACTGGCTGCTGGAGGTCCTACTGACGATGTCTTGAGGGGGCACACACACACACACACACACACACACACATACACACACACACACACACACACACACACACACACACACACACACACACACACACACACACACACACACACACACACACACACACACACACACACACACACACACACACACACACACACACACACACACACACACACACACACACACACACACACACACACACACACACACACACACACACACACACACACACACACACACACGAACACGCGCACGCCCACGCACACGCACTACACGACACCACCCTCTTCCTCCTCCTCAGTGAACCCTTAATCGGGGAGCCTGTGATCGTACGGGTAAAAAATCACTTCCCCGAGGGTATCCACGAGCATGCCCCCTACATCCCAAAGATCGGTCCCTCAGCGGTACGGAAGGAACGCCGCGACTGCGGGACACCACGTGGCACCTGAAGAGGGGCTCGCTGAGGCAAATATCCTTTAAAAGGGCAGTGGCACCACTATCATCGTTCACACATTCCAAATCTATCATGCTAGATTCGAAGCACAGCCCAGGAAGCGCTTTAAATAAGGCTTCCGCCTCATATACCGACGACGTCTCAAAATAGTCGCTGCGTCCCTCATCGACGAGGAACACCTCCGCGCAACCACTATCATCGACATGGACGATCTCCCCCCGATATGCCCCCAAGCCGCACCTCACAACACACGATGCCCCCTCCAACATGTCCTCGAACGCCATTAGCACCCCTTTACGTTGGCTCACGTAAAAGTCATGGAGCATTATAGCTAATTCCTCATACGCGCACTCTGTCGCCTCGGTGCGTATTATAATAAACTGGGTGCACACCACCTCCAACACCCGGCACCAAAAATACCCCGTCGGTGTGTCCGCACTATATTTTGGATACATTTTTATTTTTTTATTTTTGTGAACTGTCGTGCTCGCGTGCGGAATAGTGACTGAAGACCACGTACTATAATACACACAGCAGCGAGGCTGCTGCGACTATATTGAATGTGTGCTCTTCAAAAAATGCATGGTCAGCTGTACGTGCTCCGAGTAAACGATCCCTTTGCAATTAATATAGGCATATACAGCTCGCAGACCATGGCTATCTGTTTCGTCTATAGCATGTTTTATCCCGCAGCTTTATAAGGCGCAAGTCCCTGTGTTTCAACGCACACACACACACATATGGGTCTTTCTTCCAAAGAGCAACACATACATCAAAGTAATATTTTATAAAATTCAGAGGCCAGCTTCATAAGACATATTCTTCGAAGTAGAGAGCGTCAGCTAATCTGCGAGCGCCAAGGTTTACTTTGTTTTGACGAAAACAGAGTATCAAAATCATGGTGCTTCATGAAAGCGATATAAGGCCTATTAGAACTATGTAAGAAAAATTGAAGGAATATATATATATATATATACGGTTCGTGTACGTATCAATACTACGAAAATTATTTTTTTTGAAAAAAAAAGTGCCGAGAGGTGGGCTCGATGCCTGGCAGAGAGAGAGCTACGGCAGAGAGCACGAGCATAGCTATCGAGCTTTCTTCTTTGTGCGGGTATTCGTTAGATCTCACTCTCTCTTTCTGTATCTCTATATTTTTATGTTTTCTATGAAAATTTAAATTTATGAATCAAAAAAAAAATCTCTCTTGCTTTGAAAATATTTTCATTATCAAGAGATTTTTTTTTTTTTTTTTTTTAAAGTGCCGAGAGGTGGGCTCGATGCCTGGCAGAGAGAGAGCTCCGGCAGAGAGCACGAGCATAGCTATCTCTTCGAAGTAGAGAGCGTCAGCTAATTTGCGAGCGTTAAGGTTTACTTTGTTTTGACGAAAACAGAGTATCAAAATCATGGTGCTTCATGAAAGAGATATAAGGCCTATTAGAACTATGTAAGAAAAATTGAAGGAAAATATATTGTGACGTGGCATCACATAATCCCCAGGAAAAATAGAATTTTTTTTTGAATAGTTTACCGAATCCCCGCGCTCGAAGTCCACCACCACACTTAACCCCGAGAAATGTAAATATTAGAATTTAAGAAATGTAAAATAATGTAAATAGTAATTTTAAGTAATGGAGTAACCCGCCACGATACCCCGAGACACCGAAGAATCCTTCCCCAAAAATTCCCAAGAAAACCCAAAATAATTCCCTGTATACCCTTGAAAACCCATATGATTTCCCCACGAAATACCTTTTTCCCCTTCCCACACCCCCTGACGTATCCCCAGCAAGAAGATCAGCAAGTCCTGGAGAGGCGCACCACCACCAGCATCCCCGAAGAGAAGACCCACGCTGCACTGCCGGCTAGAGAGGATCGCAAGAGACCATCCCGCGCTCACGGCAATTATATGGCTCAAATTTGCCACCAAAAAGAGAGACCGTGAGCGCGGCAATAGCCCACTCTACTCGTCTGCCGTGTCGATAAGGGACACATTCCAGAGCACGCGCAGCGAGAGAGCGGGGCGAGAGAGTACCCTTTCTATGCTAATGAGGGCAGCAGCGTGCGGTATTGATTGCCATTATCGACCCGTGAGAATTGCCACGTGCGAGAGATGTCCCCACGTGTTCTACCGTCTGCAGTATTCCCGGCCAATCAACTATCGCTCTCCAGGACAAGGACCAGCTCGCATGCGCAAATTAATGAAGATCTCCGATGATTGGCAAATTATCGGAAACACGTCAGTCCCGTATCCCCTTCCCTGCCCTTTGATTTCCTTTTTCAGCCTCGTGTCGGGTGAGGAACCAAAATTCCTCACTTCGAGCGTAGCGGTTAGAGAGATAAGGCGAGATTAGAAATTTATATAGTGTGAGAGTTGTAGAGAGTGAGAGAGAGGGAGAGAGTGAGAAGAGTTGGAGAAAAGTGTGGAGAGCGTTGGAGAGTTTTGAGTGTTGAGAGTGGAGTTTTGATTTGAGTTTTTTTTATTATTATCATTATATCGAGTTTTTCTTTTCTTCTGTTTTTTTATTATTGCGTTTTGAGTTTTTTTTGTTGTATAAAGTTTTTGAAGAATAACGCACAGGAGTGAGTGAGAGAAAGAGAAGGCGACAGGCGGGAAAGGGAAAGAGAACGAAGAAAGAGAAAGAGAGAACGAGGAGAGAAAAGAAGAAGGCGAAGAAAGAGAAAAAGAAAAGAAGCGAGAGAAACAACTCAGAGTGAGTAGCCGAAATTTTAAACTTTCGAGTGTGGCAAAAATTTTCATAAAAATTGTCCTTGCGTACCGTCCACGAGGCGGGCCGCCATTTTATACCGGTTAAAATTTTGCGTGCGTGTGTGTCCCTTAAGAGGATGTGAAAGCTCTTTTTTACCATCGTAGCAGACCTAAATTTTCGTGCAAATAACATGGCAAAACTATCAAACCAAATGAATGGAAATTTTAGTATATAATCCAGTTAGTAGTATCCTATAAAGTGACATTCTTAGAATTTTGAAATTCCAAAAAAAAAATTACAGTTTGCATTACCACCAGTTATCAGTAAAATAAAAATGGATTTACTGACCTTCAAAGCTAGTTATTCAAAAAATCCTTTATGTCACAAATTTGGTTCGCGAAAATTCCGCTACCGAAGGGTATGCTTGAGCGCTAGCAGCGTCTTCTTCGTACCGTAATATATAGTAATAGGGGGAAGAGCCAAGTGTTTCCGTCTCCCAGGCATTTTGCCACAGAGCGAAAGAGAGAGAGAGAGAGCGAGCGAGTGTGGGTGGGAGGAAGAGAGAGAGAGAGAAAGACCGCCGCAGTGGGCCATATCTCTTAGACATTTTTATTTTATATGTAAAGTAAAGGTGTTTTAGGTATCCACGAGAATGCATCCTCTGGATATACTTTGCATATACCTTCCCCATACCCATTGAGCACCTGAAGCTCATCGTTAGATTTTTTTTTGTGCTTTGCATGAATTACGAAAAACGCAAGATAATTGTATAATTATCGTTGATCAAATATTTTGAAATGATAGATTATTTATTTTACAATGATAATAATGATTAAATAATATGGATATATTGTAGATTGTCTTATTTGTAAGAATAATGATAATACTTTTTATTTAGATTTCAGTAATAGTGGCTAAAATAATGTAAATTTTAAATTAATTTTGTTTAGATTGAATAATAGATAAATATTATATAAATAATTTATCGACTAATTTTTATTTATTTATAATTAAAATAATTACTGTTATTTACATAAAGTATTAAAAAATATATATTTGCATGATAATTGTGCCAGCAATTGCGGACAATTGTTATAATTAAATTGATTACAATCAGTTTGTTCGACTGCTTTGCTTTTGTGGACCGTCCTCAAACAAAAATTCGTGTATTCTCTTTATCTCTCTCGATATGCGGAAATGTATACATACATATGCAGATTTATATGAGCAGATACAATGTATGTATAAACACACACACACACATCCACACACCGCCTGGACGCACGCGACAAATTATATATATACACATGTATGTAAATCAACTAATGTGTGTGTGTGTGTGTGTGTTTGTTTATACATACAATGTGTATGGTCGCACACACACACACACACACATGCGGACAAATCCATATATATATATAGTTCCGCAGATTGAGAGAGATAGAGACAACACCAATCTTATTCTACGGACGGTTTACAGAAACAAAACAGTCTATATGACTGGTTGACGCGATCGTAAGACGTCGCGTTTCACCGTGAAGTTATATAGTTATATTATTAGAGCATACGAATTGTTCTAGAACTATTATTTTTATCAAGAGATTTTATTGTATAAATAGTTTGTTGTTATCATAAGTGTAAAGTGATGTGAGAAAGATGGGCAACAAAAATAACAAATGGAATAAACGTGCTCATTCTCGTCGACTAAGCGGACAGGTACGTGTTATTACAACTAACATTCGGGGAAAAGATAATGTATGATGTGGAGAAAGAAGAAGTCTGTGGATTATCGTAACCCTTCTTCTTTTCCACTTATCCTTGTTCAAGTTTGGGTTTTCTTCTTTACCAATCTCGGATCATACATCCATTCCACTAGGGGTTCAACAAATTTGGGTAAATTCTGCGGTCGATTAGTTTAGATCAGGGGCTTGGAATGTACATATTATTTTTCCCATACTTATGGCAAATTTTGATATCTAGAGGTTTTTTCAGGATGTTTTTAGATTTTCCACCCGCCCAGTGCTTCTTTCTCTCTCTCTCTCTCTCTCTTGAGAAATCGGGGGGAGAGAGAGAATTATAGAGAGAGAGAGAGCGAGAGAGAGAATGATAGAGAGAGAAAGAAAGAAGCACCGGGTGGTTGGAAAATATGGAAACATCCTGAAAAAGCCTCTAGATATCAAAATTTACCATGAGTGTGGGAATAATAATATGTACATTTCAAGCCCCCGATCCAAACTAATCGACCGCAGAATTTACTCAAAGTTGTTGAACTCCAAGTGGAATGAATGTATAATGCGAGGTTCTCCCCCCAATTTCTCAAGAGAGAGAGGAGAGAGAGAGAGAAAGAAGCAGCAGGTGGGTGAAAAATCTGAAAACATCCTGAAAAAGAATTCGAAAGGATTCGATTTTTTTTCTCTATCATTCTATCTCTATCTCTCTCTTGAAAAATTGGGGGGAAAGAGAGGCAGAGAGAGAATGATAGAGAAAAAAAAATCGAATACAAAAACTTTATCTAATAAAAATAAAGTAAAATAAAAATAATGTTTATATAATAATAATAGAGCTTATATTAAAATAAAGTCTATATAAATATCAATGTATCGTTATTAATTATTTCCCTCTCTGCTGCTCTAGCTCTTCCTCTCTCTCCCTCCCCTCCCCGCCCAATTTCTCACGAGAGAGAGAGAGAGAATGATAGAGAGAGAGAAAGAAGCACCCGGATACACGGGGAGTAGAGTACGGTACCTATACGCCAACCCCTTATACATGGGGCTCGGAAGTGCGGGGTAGCCCGGTTCAAGCGTGTTATACGCCTATCCCTTATACACGGGGTGTCCCCTTCAGGTATATTTCGGGGCCTGGAGCTGTTTTTAGGGGTGGGGGTAAATTCCGGTGCGGTGAAGCTGACTCGGAGGAGGAGTCATTTTCACGAGGGCCCGTTGTGGCCGCCGTCCACGACCACCACCCAGCAAATTTTGCGGGTATAATAGTTGAGGGTTGATATTGTGTGTGCGAGAAAGGTTTTCCCGGGGGTAGCCACCTAGCGATATGTTTTGGAAGGTTAGGGGGGAGGTGGGTGGTGTAGGTGGTTGAGATAGGGATCGTGGGAGGAGAGGAGGGGGTAACGGTGGAGATTTTGCACCTGTCTCTCTCTCAGAAGGGGGCCCCATCGTGAGGAGCTGCGTAGGGGGAAGGTATCAGTGTTGTAGGATGGCGAGAGAGTGTTGAGATGGCCTGCAGGATAATAAAAAGGCAGGTAGCTGCGGAAGGCTAAATATTTTGAAAAATACTTACTATGGGTAAATGAAAAACCCCCGATGAGCGTAGGAAAGACAAAATACCAACGATGAGACCTCCTCGATGCTTATGCTATCCTGGTATACGCAGAAGTATACCAGGGTTATTGAATAAATAATTTGCGGGGAAAGGAGAGGGGTTTGTTGGGCGCGTGCATAAATAATTTGACGAGCATTTTTTTTGTGTTTATAAAAATATCAAAATTTATTCTTAAACTAGGAATACACTTGTACGAGGAAATATGTGTAAGAATAAACCCCACTAAGCTTGAAAATAATTAAATCTAGCGTTACAATATTGAACACATGTTCTAGGGCCGACACTTCCGCCAAATAACGTACTGCCGCGATGAGCGGCTGTGCTCCGAGGAGTATCACGTAAAAGTTTTGTCAGACATTTGTAAAAGCCAGCTACGAGGCGATCGTTTCGTTGTAAATTGCTGGTGAAAATAGCCCTGAATTGTAGTAGAGATCCGCCGCTGTGCATATGGTAAAGGAACATAATAGAAAACTGGCCACACACATCTGAAGAGAAGCTCTGCACTTGCTGCGTATTCCATTGGTAGATGGTGCAATTTTTTCGCAAGCAGCTGATAAAGCTAGGTAAAAGCGGTGGAACACCGTAGCTGTCGAAGTATGATCCATGCCCATGCCCGTCGATGTAGATGGCAACCCAATGGCTGCCTGCTCTTGTGTGATCATCAGTATTCACAACTAGAGCAGTCGGTCTCGTCAGTAGAGTTGGTATTTGATCCGCTGGATGAACACCTCTCGACACGATCCGGGGAAAACCTCGTAATGCCTGGCCAATCTGGATCGTATTCATTCTTTGATACAACCGGCGAGTAACATTCCCTTGGTGGTGTTGCTATAGGTGTCGTAAGGCGTGCTGACTCTCGAGTACGATCCTGTACGTCGGTCTCGGGCTTATTTATGATCTGTATATTTAAAGGAATCCGTGTATCCATAGGTATCACATCGCGAAGAATCCATTTCCTCAGTCGAGCCACATTATTCAGAGCACATTTGAGACCCGCTCGTTTTATGAGACCGTGGTGTAGACATGTCATGGAGGATTCTAGTAAATCTTTGAAAGGTGGACAAGCTGAGTCCTCAAGATTTTTTATCTCACGCGCCATAACGTTCTGTAGATAGACTGCTTTGTCGAGACCTCGTGTGTAAATTTTTCCAGCATTTCTGGCAATATCCCTGAGATTCGCATGCAATTGACGAAGAGGTATATCACCTTCGAACCACTGAAACCCGTGATGATATTGAGTTACCCAATTGTTCTTATTACGAATCGCTTTAGGCAAATCCGTGAAAATACATGTTGGAGCTACCACCCAGTGGGCGATATATTTATGATCAAGAGAAATAACCGCAACCTCCTTTGGCGTAAACCAGTCTTCCTTATCCGCAAAACCTTGGATATCAATTACGCAATCCATTGGTCTGAGTATTCAAAACTATTTCTATCTGACCACGGTATATAAACTTCAAACAGTGGTACGATGGCACGTCTTTTACTCTCGAGGTGTCGGCTAACACTGTAGATCTTACATCACTAACTCTTATGTCTAAAAATATAGCTAAGCTTTAGAGGAGTGGGGGATGTGTAGAAAATGGCGGCTCCCTATATTAAAAAGCTATCTACTCAGATTTCTGCAGCGACACGCTCTACAAATTTTCAGACACAATTATACTAAAAAAGTAGCGCCGTAATGTTAACCTGAAAAATCTACAATAACCTGTCGCGAGGCGTCGATTTCTATTACATTGTCAAATTCTGTGTATACAATGCAATTTATAGTTTTTGACAATGCATTTTTGAAACGCACTTCTATACGGAGGCTACCATGACGTACAAGATTCCAATGGCCCGGCCGAGCTGCTGAAAGGTCTGGGGTTAAGTCGAAACAGAATAAGCAGTGGCCATTAGGGTAGCCGGCTCTATCAATCCCACGGCTATCGTCATCCTATTGTATACCAGTACCCGAGACCAGAGTGTGAAATGCGTCAATATATAAATTATTAGTAAAATCTGGTTGTAAAGGCTTGCTGGGAATCTGCACACCATCTACGTAAAGCGATAGATAGTTTATATCAAAATGTTGAACATTGAAGGGGTTTAGTTTTCTATCACCATTGAATGCTTTATTATCAACGAAGCCAAGAACAATTCTTTTCGGCAGCTGCCCTAGTATAACATTATCGAGTGTCTCCCCATGAACGCCGCCATGTATTGCAAATGGTTTTACCTCAACTCTCGTAAAGGGATATTTAGCAGTACCCTTGCTTAGAGCCTTTGCATGAGCCAGTAAAATTCCCGGACTACTTTTAACACGTCGTACGATAAGACTCGCATCAGTAATATGCACGGTATAATCCTTGGCACTATCATCCATAAGACAAAATGTATCTCTTGAACGTACTAGGCGAAGACGTAATTCAACACCATTGAGTAAAAAATTTTCCTGATTAAATATATCTGAATGAAGATAGCCTCGAAAAGATCTACCATACAACGATTTAGCATCATAGCCTGACGAGTCCGCAGACCTGAGTTTGGGTTTTTAGTGAGTGTTTGACCCTCTGTAGTTGCCTGAGGCAGCTCATCAAAATAGCCGGGTGTATCATCGACCCACATGCTGGCGCCAAGATGACTTTTTTGTTGTTGACTCCTTATAGGCCAGCAATGTTTCGATATATGCTCTATATGCATAAGCATTATTCGATGGGGATACAAGTTTTTGATTGAATGACACATCTGCTTGATTGAATAAAGAGTGTAACAGATTGTTAACAGGCCCTACTTTATCGGTTAAAACAGCGTCGACGGAGCGAGGTTTTAACTGTACGCGGATACTGAGCATTGTATGTGCTAAATCGATATATTCATCGCCATGCCCCGGTACAACAAATTCAATGGGAGCCTCATCAGTGAGTGAGGATAGAGGTTTACAATGTATGCCTTGAGAGGCTTCGATGCTCGTCTGAATTGGTGGTAAGGTAAATAAGTCCAGCTCTGATTTCAAGCACTCACAAGAATGAGAATGTAAAAAAGACATTTTTCCACACTTTAAAAATTTAACTCTTAATTAAAAATATAAAACTAAAAAATTATTGAATAATTATCCAAATATATCAGCAGCGGTACGCTTTTTACGCTTGACAACTTTCGTACCTCGAGTCTTACTTGCTACTTTTTTCTTAGACGTCTTTGCAGATTTTCTTTTTTTTTTTTATTTTTGGTTTTCCCTTTAAGTGATTTGACAACTTTTTTATTGCTCCTCTTCTTTTTCTTGCTCGTTGATCGTTCAGAACTCCTAGCCTTAATCGCTTTAAGCGCAGTGAATGCAGGTAAGCCGATGTGTGAAGCTGTATGGCCGAACAATGAATGATGCTGCGGCTGATGACTGCTCATTTTATATCCTGACCCTTTCATCAAGCTATCGAGCGTCTCTTCCGCTTTCCGTTTAAGATTTCTCTCGCTCTCGGTGACGCGCGTCCTGAACGCTTCTTTAAATGGTGTATTATGAGCAACATCACCTATTATATTCATTCCTGTGTGTAGCGCTTCTTTTCCGACTACGCGAGCACCACGAGTTAGTAATGGTAAGCTCGTCGAAATAATCCGCTCAGAAAACTACCAAGACCATGGCCGCGTTGATAAGGACTCCCAACAAATACCCTATCGATCCCCCCACCCACCTGATTATCGTAGTGCTGAATATAATGCTCCATTGTCATTTTAACGAATCCTCTTAAAGTGTAATGTAACGGTCAGAGTCCCACTCTGGAATGGTACAGGATTACCCGTGCCCGTCCTTATATCTATATCAATTGTATTGAACTCCGAGCGTAAAAGCGGTATATAATTTGGCGGTGAGAACGATTTTGTCTGCGTGGATCCATACACATAATTCGTGGTGTCTACGGGTATAATACGTAAAAAGGGTGTTTGAACGTCGCCCGTTACATAACTTTCACATATATCCGTATATAAAAACAATTTATCAGGGAGTCCGTGGGTAAGACTTGCCGGAAAGTCAGCGTTATATGTCGATTGTTCATGTATATCAATTACAGTGTCACGTTTGAAACCAAAAATTTTAGAAAACGTGTCACTGAATGAAATTATGTGAGAGCGTTGACATATTTTTTTATTACATCCACTACCTGCGGCTTTAACGCTCACCATAGATCGCTCTTCATTATACTCCATGTAAATATGTTCTTTCAAAACTGTGGCATTATTTATATTTTTAATTAAGGCGTGAATGGATGTATACAATCCAGGTGGAATATTAATTTGTCGGAGTATTTTTGCAGGACTCTTTAGAGTAACCGGTGTTTTCTTTTTCACATAATTTTTAACAGGTTGTTGAACAAAAATGCTTTGTGCTGTTATGTGGCCACTTCCGTGTTCTACGTTCATAAAAGTACGTGGAAATTGAATCTCTATTAAGGCTACAGCCCACTCGCCAGGCAACTTCAATGTATTCGGCAGTTGTGTTATAAAGTGTGTTACTGTATTATCAGGGTAATATTTCATACTGCTATTACTGGGCAAAATTAAGTAAAACTGATCACTCATTTTATCACTTTTTTAGAACGTTTGCAGCTGAGACCCAAGAATTGAATTTTTCGGGGTATCCTCGCCAACTAACAAAATATTTTTTATTACGCCCTCTCCCTTTGGTCTTGAGAATTTGATCAATTATAAATTCTGCTTCCTTGATATTCTTCTCCACAACGCTGAACTCCTCTTCATAGAAAAAACCGTCAATCACTTCACCCTCTAGGTCGGCTAGTTCATAAACTGGTGGTTGTCTATTTGTAAGAATCCTATGTATCTTGAATATTTCTTCACTCCAGCGCACTTCACAACCTTTCTCAAAGGCGGTCTTTGCTTTACTGATACGTACAAGGGTTCCGAGCTTGTATTTAGCTGATCTTATACATGGTTTGAAACGTTTCTCCATATTTTCTCGAGCTATTGCAGCGTTGTACAATGTGACGACTGCAGGCTGCATCTTTGTCGTAGAGTGTTTTGTCATATTATATGCCTCAACTACTGATTGTAGTACATCGATATAACGCCGTGTATTCTGATGTGTAAAATAGCGCCACATGCGTTCCTTTAAAGTTCTGTTCAAACGCTCTACAACAGCAGCCTTGACATCAGGACTACGAGCTACCCGAAAACGTATTCCCCTACTACCCAAAATTTTTTGTAAAATGCTTCCAACAAATTCTTTTCCTTTATCAGTCTGGAGCCATACAGGGCACCGACCATTACTCCTTTCAAGCAGACGTGTGAAGCCTTCTGTTACTGTGGCACATGTTTTATCTCGTAATATCTCAACCCAAGCGAATTTACTAAGAACATCGATAACAACTAATAGATAAAGAAATCCATCATTAGGATCTTTGAGAGAACGCAGATCTACGAGATCAGCCTCCCAACCATCGTCAATATTATTCACTACGTGGAAATCGTGGAAATTTTCGTCGTATCGGCCGATGCAGTGTATAGGTATCCTGAGCTCTCAACCATTTAGTAACTTCTCCAGGTGGTATAGACTCTTTTTTACCAGCTTCAATTAATTGTGGAGCACCAGCATAACCGGCTGTGTGCGATGGATCATAATAAATCTTTTCTAATGAATTCATGACAGATTATGCTTTACCCAAGATTTCAAGGCTTCATTAGTTGGTGTGTGCCGACTCTTATTCCTCGATGTAGTAGATGTAGCTCCCAGGGTGTGGTAATTTTGGGTCGATTCGTTTGAAGAGTCAAGATTCATGCTATTGATGGTGTTATCATTAATTACACCAGGCCGCGGTGTTGATGATGCAGAAGGATCCACCCATAAGTGAGGATTCCCAACAAATTCACGAGGAACACCTATCCGTTGGAGTTCGCGACCAAACTGAGCTCGACCTATAGCCTTCACTGTTTTTCTAGCTCTCACAGCGTCATTGACCAAATCTATTATATTTGAGTTTTTTATTTTCTCTCTATTAATACTTACTACACCGTATTTATCCCACAGCAGTGTACTGTCGGATTTTGTATGAATATAATTCAGTAATTGTTCCGCTTGTTTTTTATAACATTTTGGTACTGTTGCTATTATCGTAGAATCACCTGTTCGATCAGTGTACTCATTATTTTTGTCACTAGATAGTCCACCACTAGCTTCAGCAGCTTTTTGATTATCTTCCGTGAAAAAACGATAACGCTGCAGAACTTGCTGATATAACTTCCACTTCTCACGCTCATTTCCGGGTGTTACCGACCGGAGTATATCACTCATTTCAGCATCTAATCTACTTAATGTAGTACCAGGTGTTTGAACGGTGTCAAGATCATGTGGTCCCCGTACGACACCGTGGTGTACTTTCCCAACAGCATCTTCAGGTATTAAAACCATCTTCTTGGCGTGATGCATTTTTTCTTATTTTTAGTTGCAGGATATAATGCTCGATAACACACTTCCAATGATAGGTAATAACAGAGGTAGTAAAAAACCACCACCTTTTTGCAGAATTACACGTTTCTTTGCTTTCCAGTTGCCGGATTTATTTGCCAACTTTCGCAAGATGTTTTTATATTTTGACAGGCGTACTCTTCCACTTTTTTTTAAAGGAACCACGCCACGTAGAGTGTTCAGGGCACATTCACATATACATCGAACGGTACACTTATCAATGGATTGTAAAACTAATTTCCGTTGCTGTTTGTGTAAATAGCACAAGGAGTGTAGTAAAATCGTATTTTTCCGCCCAATAGAAGCTATAGCCGTTGTTGATGGGGCCATAGCAGGGACCCGAATGATGTAATGAGTTATATATTCCTCATTTTATACTTTTTCTAATGCAGCGTATTACCCCGCTTAGGTACGTAAACAAAATTATGGGGATCGTCTGGGAAAATACAAGTACGGAAACGACAGTTATCTGGTGTGTCTTGTTTCAGATCTAGTAATAAATAACCGTGGGGTTTGGATGTTGCATCATGATAAGCCTCTTGTAAAAATTTCGGATCCTCCGGGTATATCTGCCTCGACAGGTGTGAAATTTGAGCTCGATCTCGAGGATTTTTAAATACCACTATATAATTGGTATTAAGAGAGATATCTCTCTGACCGCGGCCTTGATGAAAAATATTTTGGGAGATGAACATCACACTGATATTTTTATGATGACTACCTTTCGTAAACAAGTCTACGACTGCATTATTAGAGGATTCACGCATCAAATCATCAATGACTATGAGTTTTGGTCTACTGTCACCGGTAAAGTCAGAGTTCTGAGGTAACCCTTCTAAAAACTCTACATTTCTACCATACTCAGTGTAGCTACTTTGGCATTCTGAATAATAAAAGATTATTCGAGCAAACTGAACGCTGGCCATACACGATATATTTTTTAAAAACTTTTTCACAAAGTACGTCTTTCCACAGCCAGTGGGCCCACAGATCATCGACGTCCAAGGATGTTTCCATCGCGGGTCCATATTGACTAATGATCTTGTAGGGTAGTGTTACGAATTAATATACAACTTTTTTCTTGGTTCAAAATAATGATTCATGGTAGAAAAATATTTATTCATTTTCGTTGTACAACAGTTTTAAATGGATTTTTGTATTTACAATCAGACATATAGTTTATTTTTTATTTACACGGTGGCTGCTCCACTCACCAAAACAAATTTTCATTTACAATAAAAATATTTTTTATTTATTTACAATCAGAAAAATATTTTTTATTTACAAACAGAAATATATTTTTATTTTCATTGTCAATAATATTTACAAAACTATGCTTATACGTAAATTACTCTACGTAGCCATAAGGTAGTGAGTCGTACGCTCCCCACCGTCGCCTTTTAACGAACACCGGCTTACATGTTTTTTTGTCGGTGCGCGTTACGACCTGGTGAAAAGCGGTACGATGAATGGCTCTAAACTCTAAGTTGATTGCGGTCTCGCCGTCTACCACCAGCTCACAGATCGAATCAAAATTAATCTTTTTACTCGTTGAGTAATTTAAGTTTATACCTTTGACCTTACAGACTTCAATGCTTTTATTATCGCTAGTCTGTGTCACGTAGCCATAAAATTTCGGACCGCCAGAAACGAAACGTTTTATATAGGTACCCTTCCCATAGCATTCGAGATCGTCGGTCAGGTCACCCAAGAGATCTCCTAAAGGTGGGTGATACTCGTTTTCAACTCCCGTACTTATATATATACACGAGTCTGTATCGTAATAGAGAACCCGTCTATCCAATCGCTCTAAGAAAGTATACAATTTTAACCGCGCTTGAGCTGTTGTGTACGCTGCAATAACAACACTTGTATTGGGGTTTACGTCAACACTCTCCGAAGTGTTATCCCAGGAAACATACATAACATCGTCATTAACGTGAATAACCTTGTGTATCCGGCAAGAACGATCGGATAGAAGCTCGAGAATTCTCTGACGCGAAGTTACCACTTCAGTTATAGGCAAATTTTCTCTCTGTCCAAACTTACCCCAAAAACAGTTTAGACAGAGTTTTGCTACAGCTCTGAGTCCTGGGTTTTTAGCGATGCATTCTGGGTCTAATTGTACCCCCTCGGCCTCGTAATACCGAGCTATAAAATCGGCCTTCTCGATTTCGGTTGTACAATTAGCTGGCCACCCGCTAGCCTCCTGCTTGATTTTCAACCATAACTTTATGTAATCACCGAAAAGACCAGAAGCACCTGTGGAGGGGTTGTACTGCTCTATCTCGTACTGCCAGATCTCATAAATTTCCGTTATTTTATACCCCTTCTCTATAGCTTTTATGAGCTCGCAAGAGACCCAAGTACCCTCGAGAGCTCGGTCGGCTTCATCATTGTGAGGGCAATTATCCTGTACCATTTCTTCACAGCAACGGCGACATAATGAAAACATTAGACGACCGTGCATGCGAATTGGTAGTACACGATGGTAGAGATTTCGTGGCGGTACGACTCTACAGCGTACAAGCCCTTCAACATTGGTTAGATCGTAATCAGACCCAGTTAATGCATTGCAGTTATCCTCGGTGTAGACTTTAGGATGCCCGATGGGAAATTTCCCGGTTTTTGAAATATATGCATATAATGAGCAAACGTCCACGTAATGAATTTTTTCAGAGTCTGTAACTGCGTGGTAACTTCGCGTATTGCCCATACGACCACCAAAAAACGCGTCACGAGGGTTGAACGGTTTATTCGTCAGGATAGGATCACCGTTTATGAAGGCTGTAATCGCAGGATTTGCGTTTTTTATTTTTATATATTCACACTCCCACATTTCGTGGAGAGTGTAGCCATAAGATCGGATTCGTTCTGAGATGATCTGGGTTCTAGAGAAGCGATCATTGAATGTACTACCGTGCCATACTTTTTCTCGGGTACGGAGATCGCTATAGCACTTGTCACAACCGTGGAAGAAGCACCCATGAAATTGTAAAACATTACGAGTTCCATCGGCTGATTCAAAGTAACCATCGACAGGTGTACCATCGGGTAGCTTATGCTCTCTACCTCTACCTGCATGAGTGATGTCCGTACCGAAATGGTGTTCACACCACAATAACCATTCGATTGCTATATCAGATTGACGGTCTGCTCTGCGGTAGCCATTTCTCGGAACAACTCCGATTTTATTTTTTTCCAAAAAATTCTTGCGATATACTTTATTACATGCTGACGCTATAGTTACAGCCTCCGTAAATGGACAAACATTCCCGCGTGAGATAAAAATTTGTCTAAAAACCGCACACGCTCGTATTAAAATTACTACATCGCTTCGGCAATAATC
Organism: Dyspetes luteomarginatus; assembly: GCA_963669185.1. NCBI lineage: Eukaryota > Metazoa > Arthropoda > Insecta > Hymenoptera > Ichneumonidae > Dyspetes > Dyspetes luteomarginatus. Next base: position 11,686,971 of record OY769905.1, read on the forward strand.
TACGATTTCTTTTTGAAAGTCGAATTGATACCCCGATTATTTCGCTTCGCTGTACCACTGTAAGAATTCTTTACGATTTTTGATACTCATCGTGTCGGGAGAATAATCTTCGAGAGGAGGCAACTGTCCTATGTAATGTTCGTTACATTTTTTATTAAAGAGGTGTGGAAACACGCCCTTAAAAATATTCTCACCTAAACCAAAAGCTTTTGGGAGAGCGCTGAGAGGCATGTGAAAGTAATTTAAACTGTCAATTAATTTTACTCCCTTTACCTCCATCATCATAATATTCGTGCCATTCATTATAAGTTTTGGAGGATTCCGGGAGTCTTTTTCGACGAGATATCGGAGAATGAATTGAGCGTCAAAACCCTTGGAGTTATGTGCTATGCATATAACCTCACTCACACCTTTTCGTGGTTTCGTAGCGAATTCTACGAGCTTCTCTACAGGAGCATCATGGAAAATATTCTCATGCTCCGCACTTGTACATAAGTCACACCGGTCATCATCATCGTTGTCATCGATGCATTTTGTACACCGTTGCTGATTTATACACAAATTTGGGATGTGAATATTTACATCTCTCGTCCCTTCCACTACGACTTCCTGTTGAGTCTCAAAATCATAAAAAAAAAACACGGCCCGGTTGGCGGTTATTCGCATCGGCTTCGCGGGCGCTATGAAACAACGATGGTTGTCAGGGCAGCTCTCTTTACACGTCTGACAGTAAAATTTACCGCACTCATGTTTTTTATCCTATTTATAAATTTGTTTAAAACACACAGGACAGTTGCGTAACATCTTGCATAAGATTGTTCTCGGCCCATGTGACCCCACTGCACGATGATTCTCGAGGCATTCTACTCCTCGAAAGATTCGTCTACAATGCTCGCAACGAATATTTCCTTCGTTTGCATCGCACGGTGGACTTGTCATGCAGCTGGGGCACTTTTGGGGACAGCGATGACCCACAGCACGATCGTATGATTTTCCACAAGGGACGCAGAAGAATCGGTTTCCCGCGGCTGTAGCGAGTTTCAAAATGACATCAAAGTGTCTCGCGTCTTGATCATACAGAAGGTAGATCGTATGTTTTACCTCCACGACATTGTTCAATACGGTGGTCGTACCGTCAAAAAAGGGTGGAGCCCCGAAACCGAAAGTAGCGAAATCGAATACAACGATGGCAATCTTTTCGCGTGTCAAAAAACGTTGAAACGCTGTCAACTCAGCCATTCCACACCCTGTTTGAGGGATGTTGACTCCAGCAGCGTTCGTCAGCTCTTTAGCCATATCACGCTGCATCCAACCGGCTGATCTCTGTACAGAGGTCCACCGGTCATGGAGAACTCCCTCTCGAGCAACCCCCCGTTCTACATATATTCGACCTGCTACAATCGCTCGGGGCAGGCACAGGTTGTCGCGATTTTTTATAAATAGAATAGAGCGCTTCGAGCAATCACCCACCGTTAGCGATTTTGGTCGCACGCTTCCTACAAGCATCGTTATCACCGTACTTGCTATTGATAGAGACTCATCTATCGAGAATGATGCTGAGCTTTGAGCTATACTGGATATTAAACCGAATAAATCCTCGAAAGAAAAGTCTCTAATCAAGCGGAATGACATACCTGCAGGACCACGTGTAAAACTATTAGAACTCAAGGTCAACCCTATGACATCGGTTCCTTCACTACCAGTCACGAGAAGCGTGTGAATTTCACGGAATGCGGCTTCCAACCACTCAATGGGGTTACTCCCGGTTGTAGGCTCGCGGACCTTAAATTCTAATACCGACCCTGACGCATGGAATTTGGGGAAAAAACGTTTCGTTTCGGACAGTCGCGAAATTTTCGACTCACCCTGATAAGCTGGAGTCTGTGAAGTTTCCGGTAAATTCTGCTGAGTCGATTTGTGATTTGCTGAGTCTATAACCGCGCTGGATGGACCAGCGATCGGTTCAACTGGTGACAGACGGCTCGCTGCACCACTACCCTGCTGCAGCTTCTCCTCGCTGTTTAATCTTAAGCCGTGCGTGCTCATAAGCGGCTCATTCAGATGCATTGATTCTGAAATGGAGAAAACAATTAATATTAGTATGGGTAATAATAATCAGAAGAATGATAAAAATAATACAAGATAAAAATGTCTTACCGGTAAAATCGTCATCCTGGAAATTCTCTAAATTACCAACAACCTCGAGAATGGCCGTCTCGTCGAAATCAGCCCACATATCGCTACTACTGGCGTCTATACAAATGGAAATAAATGGTAAATTAAAAATTGAAGAATTGAAAATATTATTCATGAATCATAAAATAATTAAATTTATATAAAGAATAACTGACCTCTGGTGTGTGTATCAGTACACCCCTCACTGGTGGCTGGTGGTTGAGGCGGTGATAGCCTTATTTCAGCTGTGAACAAGGTAAGTAATTAAGAGTGACTCTTTCAGTATATATATATATATATATATATATATATATATATAATATTTACACAGGCATGCACCAGCGAAGAATAGAAATGTAGCTACAGTGATAATTACCTAGTATCCTCTCGTATTCGCTTCGTAGTCCGGTGATAGGTGTCATACGGGTATGATTGCGCGACTGTATCACTCCCCACGCGATTACGAGTAAATCCGGACACCCGCGAAACACATCCTTGTGATACATGACACCTATGTCACCGGTACTCACTGAATCCATTAAAGATCTAAATTTTCGTCTGAGTGCTTCGATAGGAAGCAGCCTCAGTGTACGATTTTTTAGATACGCTGATATCCGAGGCGGTACCGTCCTGCCTCTAGCCCGTAGAAATGCCACAACTCTAGCAAAAACTGCTATAAACGTGACAACTTCCATTTTCACTTGTTATATCACGCACAATAAAAATTACACTGTCTGTACACGATAAAAAATAAACACCATCAAAAAACGCACGATAAAAATAAACACTATCAACACACGCTGCACAAAATGATGACCCTGAGATGAAATTCAAAATGTATAGCGATGCACTTTATACTTGTGACTGACTGAACACTCAGAGTATAAAGACTACACTTCTGGAGAAAACATTGAATTTAAAGGATTTTGAAACCTTCAAAACCCTTACTCTACACTCCCCACTGCGCCATCTAGCCACAAGCATTAGACACCTGTAGGCATACATTAGCGACACACTAGCGAGGTCTAATTCCTATCTCAGAAATTCTGGTTAAAGCTGAAAGCAGCGGTTGACTCTGATCATCACCCTCCGCGCATCGGTATAACATAAATTTTAAAAATCTGCTCGAGATGTATCTTCTGATTTGAAGAATCCTTGAAAAAAGAAAAACAATCCATCGAGAAGTATACACAGGTTGGACCGCCCCTAGTGACCAAGGGTCATAAAATTTAAAAGGTTTTCCTGGAGGCATTTCCTTCCGTCATGAAGAAATCCTTGGAGAAGAAGAGAACAATGCTACCAGTAGTATACACCGTCTAGATCTATATCAAACGGTTGGGACGAATTTAAAAAAAATCTGCTCGAGATGTATCTTTGGCCTTGGAGAATCCGTGAAAAAGAAAAACAATCCACCCTACGGCAGACATTAGCGGCGCCACCAGCTGATGATAAAGGGTCATAAAATTTAAAGGTCTTTCATGGGGGGCATTTTTCTGCCGTGAAGAAATCCTTGGAAAAGGAGAGAACAATGCGACCAGGAGTATACACCGTCTAGACCTAGCCCAATGACAGTTGAGACACTAACGGCGCCGGCAGCGATGCCAAAGGATAATAAATTTTAAAATTTACATCATCGGGTATAGAGGCGTATATATTTATAGAAAACGTCTAGCCAGTCATAAAAATTGTATTTGTCGCCAAAGTTGAGGCGTTATACAGTGTGGACAAATCTGGACACAATATGGCGGTCTACCCACCTAACTTAGCCACGATTGGTACGTTTCACCCCCAACCCGCTAACGAGCTTGGAAAATTCAGTAAATTTATGACAGGGCTGATACTGCTATGTAGGTCCTTAGACTACCCCTTTCTTACCCCCTCCTTACCCTCTAAACACGCCTACGCGGTGGAGGCCCACTCTAGCCTCCCAACCCCCCCTCTCTTCCAAGGGGGTGATCATATACTGCCCCCTGACTATAAAAGGCCCCGAAAAGACCCAGAGTTTATTACACCGTTTTCCGACAGTGGCTCGTGCTCTTCATCCTACCGTGACGTTATAAAAAAAAAGTTATTCAACAATGGAATGGAACCGTGACGTAAATACGCAGAAAGTCTCGAGCAACGGGGTTTCTAGTGAACACGCTACTAATTACTACGCCCCCAACAATGCTTTACTACTAGCAACGACCTACAATTTAAATAAATCATCGAGCAAAAAGATTACTGTTGGCTTAGAGTCTGTGAATGGCGAGCCCTTTGTAACTGTGATAAAATTCACAAACCAGTATGGCGGTGGCATTACTCTATCGCCTAATGAGTGGTATGAACTACGTGAGCGTATGACTATTATTACACCATGGTTCGAGGACCCTGCACAAACAGAAAAAAATTGCCCGCAAGGTCTGAATCCTATTGGTAGACAGAAGATATCTTTTACAACAGTGTATAACGAGAAAGCTGTTGCTTTAGAATTCATAAAACCATCTAGTCCCGGTGAGCTCAGAGGGAATGTTGCATTCAACTCTAAAAAACAAAAGCTGGCCGCGCCTTCTCTCATCATGCAGAAAACAAGCTGCTATGGATTACGATCGGTCGCACCGTGCGTTGATGAAAGAGTAATAATCGCTCGAGATCATGAAACACTCGCAAATAAGTGTAGAGCGCTACTCATAGAGGAAATTAGGATGGAGTCAATCCGTAAAGATTGGGGTCCGATGACACGGAAAGCCATACGAAAAGCAGGTTTTCAAAAAGTAAATGATGAACAATTTCGTCTGCATAAAAGATTTTGGAAAGAAATGTGTTGCCCTACTGATGAGGATGAAATGCTCGAGTATGGTAAACGGCGAATGATCTGTTATGAACTGCTATCAGTTGATCTCGAGCATATATTTAATGCCATTTCAATACGAGAACAGGAGATGTGTTTACACGATATGTGATATTGCTTATTTTGTTTGGGGTTGCGGGCGCGTGTGTTCTACATTACTATATACTTTATATTCCAATTATTTCTTATGTACGTGCTATCCGAAGATGCTTTGTCTTCAAGGGTCTATATACTATATCGCCGGTCAGTATATTCTCAAGCCGGTGAAAATTGTCTATAATGAGCAGAAAAACGCAGCAAGAGTAGTGGAGGGGGTAGTTAAAAGAAAAACAGTTCACAATAGTAGTGGTGGGGGTGTCAGACTTTTCCGGGGGTAGTTAAAAGAAAAAGAGCTTTGCTGGGTGAGGATGCTGTCACGTCTCAACAGTTTGCCGTGAAAATTTCACCAGCCAACACCTCCTTAATAATCAACTCAAATCCGAAAAAATGGAGAAAAATAGTAACGCCCAGGCATTCGGTGTATTCATGCGAGTACTGGAGTACTGCATGATATACGGTGATGGAGGGTCACCAGTACTGGCCCTATACAAGAGAAAACGGCCCACGCTACGTTCACTGCTGCCTGATATCAACCAGGCCATATTTGATTTATTAAATGATGTATCATCACGCAATATCGGCGTGATGAACACAGACGACGTTTTCCGTCGGGATCGGACATATCTCGAAATGGCCTGGGGTATCGTCACCGCACGCGGCCATCAAAAGCAAACCGTCGTGAGGTACCTGTACAAGGATTATTTGTCTGCGACATCGGCACCTCTATGTAAGTATTTTTATTTTGTGTAATCAGAAATATTTTTGCACGCAAACAATACATTTGTATTGTTTGCTGTTACAGATACAGTATCATTGGGGTTGCCCGATGATTCGATCCTCCTCGAGGCTGATGCGATGGACATTGAGCCAGGGCTCTTCGACGAGACTTTCACTCTACTTGAAAGTCCGCGTATGGAGAGCCCTGACAGCGGTGTCCGTTCGGGGCCATCAGCATCTGGCGAACACCCGGACGTCAGCTTCGAGGAATGGCCAGCGCTGGGCACATCTACGCAGCTTAATGACGATGGGCCTCCAGAGCAAACATCCGTATTTACGTCGACGCCATCGTACGAGGACGTAAATACGGGTGACCTCTTCAATACCTCGGATCAGAACATCGCTGATTTCTGTAAGTGCACGGGATATCCTAGCTACCCGTGCACCCACGATGAGCTGAGGTGGCCCATATCTTGAGCTACAATTGTATCATTATTTTTAAGAATAAATTTTGATATTTTTATAAACACAAAAAAAATGCTCGTCAAATTATTTATGCACGCGCCCAACAAACCCCTCTCCTTTCCCCGCAAATTATTTATTCGATAACCCTGGTATACTTCTGCGTATACCAGGATAGCATAAGCATCGAGGAGGTCTCATCGTTGGTATTTTGTCTTTCCTACGCTCATCGGGGGTTTTTCATTTACCCATAGTAAGTATTTTTCAAAATATTTAGCCTTCCGCAGCTACCTGCCTTTTTATTATCCTGCAGGCCATCTCAACACTTTCTCGCCATCCTACAACCCTGATACCTTCCCCCTACGCAGCTCCTCACGATGGGGCCCCCTTCAGAGAGAGAGACAGGTGCAAAATCTCCACCGCTACCCCCTCCTCTCCTCCCACGATCCCTATCTCAACCACCTACACCACCCACCTCCCCCCTAACCTTCCAAAACATATCGCTAGGTGGCTACCCCCGGGAAAACCTTTCTCGCACACACAATATCAACCCTCAACTATTATACCCGCCAAATTTGCTGGGTGGTAGTCGGGGATGGCGGCCACAACGGGCCCTCGTGAAAATGACTCCTCCACCGAGTCAGCTTCACCGCACCGGAATTTACGCCCACCCCTAAAAACAGCTCCAGGCCCCGAAATATACCTGAGGGGGACACCTCGTGTATAAGGGATAGGCGTATAACACGCTTGACCCGGGCTACCCCGCACTTCCGAGCCCCATGTATAAGGCGTTGGCGTACAGGTACCGTACTCTACTACGGGGGTACCCCAGCTGAGATACTGGCACCCGCCATATTAAAAAAAAAAATCGAATAAAAAAAGATTATCAAATAAAAATAAAGTTTATACAGGGTGATTCGGGACTGCCCCTTTTCCTGATATGGGCATATACGGGATAAAAAACGAAAATTTTTGGCATTATTTTTTTTGAAATCGGCTGCGTCGTTTTCGAGTTATAGCCGATCGAAGTTGGCCAATCGGATGGCCGCTTTAGCCGCAGTGACGTCACTGGTTATAATCTATGAGAATGGAGCGTTCGGGTATCTTCGGAATCACACTGCCGCCTGCAGTACATGTTACCCGTTGCTATTGGAGATGAGTGAATCGAGACACGATGATAATGACATTTCAGAGATGACGGATTATTTCAAGATGACGTTACTTTTTCGCATATGCACATGTAGTCAAACTATTATTTTCCTCAAGGTTAAATTCTTCTATGGATGGCATCGTAGCTGAACAATGATTGAAAAATAAAAAAATCAAATAAAATAATTTTCTCAAATAATTCTCATAAGAGAACAATGGGGCTTATGTGGTAGTGGGGATTGACGGTTCACGCGTCACAAAGCCATCCACGCATACCGTCAAACGTCGCTTGGACGTAGCAGTTGGCCAAACGCGGGCAAGAGTGAAGAACGCGCGCCACCGATAGATGGCGGGAGTATATCACTCGTAATGTCAAATGCAAACGAGTGCTAGACTCTCATTACGAAAGCTATTTTTATCCTTGATTAAATTGAGATTTTAAATAACCAATTTTTTTTTTAAATAAAAAACTTGTCATTTTTACAGTTTTTCTTAATAATGATAAATGAAGCTTTTAATAAAATTACGCCGGAGATGCTCGATCGCGTGATAGAAAATTTTGTACGCCGGGTCCGACTTTGCTTGGAAATAGGAGGTGGACACATTTTTTTTGGGAAGTTAATTTTTAGTTTAAGTTACAGAAATGGAATATCTGTACAAGTAATGCTACAAGCATATTCCAAGTTTCGCCTCATTGTCGATAAAATAATAATATTTCAATCATTGCTCATTATCAGGTATCAAACCCACGCTAAACGTGGTGCCCCCTTATTAGTCGATCATGAAAGTATAAAAAAAAAATATTTTTGTCGTGGGTTAGAAGCATGAAACGCAATTTTTCAATCATATCAGTTGAAAAACTGATATGATTGAAAAATTCAAGATTTTGAGGGTGGAAATTTAACGGCTGTGTAACCCACGTCAAGAGCACATCTGCTAGTCACATGACCATCAAGATGCTGAAAAAAATGATTTTTAATGTGGGCTGTACACGAGAAAGCTCTGACTAGAGACATTTCTTACATACATTAGATTAGACAAAATTCAGACGAAATTTCCATGATTTCGATGATAGTTATTTTTACGTAATTTTTTACGAATGAAAAATGAAAATAAAGAAAAACTGTAAAAATGACAAGTTTTTTATTTAAAAAAAAAATTGGTTATTTAAAATCTCAATTTAATCAAGGATAAAAATAGCTTTCGTAATGAGAGTCTAGCACTCGTTTGCATTTGACATTACGAGTGATATACTCCCGCCATCTATCGGTGGCGCGCGTTCTTCACTCTTGCCCGCGTTTGGCCAACTGCTACGTCCAAGCGACGTTTGACGGTATGCGTGGATGGCTTTGTGACGCGTGAACCGTCAATCCCCACTACCACATAAGCCCCATTGTTCTCTTATGAGAAATATTTGAAAAAATTATTTTATTTTTCAATCATTGTTCAGCTACGATGCCATCCATAGAAGAATTTAACCTTGAGGAAAATAATAGTTTGACTACATGTGCATATGCGAAAAAGTAACGTCATCTTGAAATAATCCGTCATCTCTGAAATGTCATTTTCATCGTGTCTCGATTCACTCATCTCCAATAGCAACGGGTAACATGTACTGCAGGCGGCAGTGTGATTCCGAAGATACCCGAACGCTCCATTCTCATAGATTATAACCAGTGACGTCGCTGCGGCTAAAGCGGCCATCCGATTGGCCAACTTCGATCGGCTATAACTCGAAAACGACGCAGCCGATTTCAAAAAAAATAATGCCAAAAATTTTCGTTTTTTATCCCGTATATGCCCATATCAGGAAAAGGGGCAGTCCCGAATCACCCTGTATACTAAAAATAAAGTCTACATAAATATCAATGTATTGTTATTAATTATTTCCCTCGCTGCTACTCTAGCTCTCTCTGTTGAGAAATTGGGCGGGGAGGGCAGAGAGAGAAAGAGCTAGAGCAGCAGAGAGGGAAATAATTAATAACGATATATTGATATTTATATAGACTTTATTTTAATATAAACTTTATTTCGATTTTACTTTATTTTTATTATATAAACTTTATTTGTATTTGATAATCTTTAATTCGTTTTTTTTTTTTTAATGGCGGGTGCCAGTATCTCAGCTGGGGTACCCCCATGTATCCGGGCATTCGGCCACCCAATTCTTCTCTCTCTCTCTCTCTTTCCCTCTCTTGAGAAATGGGGGGGAGGGGCGAGAGAGAGAGAAAGAGAGCTAGAGCAGCAGAGAGGGAAATAATTAATAAGAATACATTGATATTTATATAGATTTTTTTATTATTTGATAATCTTTTCTTACTCGATTTTTTTGTTTTTTTATATGACGGGTGCCAGTATTTCAGCTGGGGTACCCCCATGTATCCGGGCATTTGACCACCCGGTGCTTCTTTCTCTCTCTATATATATATATATCGCATTCTCTCTCTCTCTCTCTCTCTCTCTCTCGACAAATTGGGCGGGGAGGGGAGATAGAGAGAGAGCTAGAGCAGCAGAGAAGGAAATAATTAATACCAATGGGTCAGTCCATGTCAAATCGACCAATGGTTGGAATCGACCCCTGTCGATTTGGATGAATTTTGGTCAGAAGTATCCTTTTATCATGAAACGAAGTCCTACCGAAGGAAAAAAAATTATTTCTTTTTTTTCCAAAAGTTATGCAAAATTCAACATTTCACTGTTTTTCCCGGTTTTCAAGTTTAGTTTTTGAATATCTCAAAAACTATCATAGTTACAGGGATGGACCTGAATTTGTTCTAAAGAAGGTACTTGGGGCTATAGAAAAAAAAATATTTTGAAAAAAAAATTCAAAAAATGATGAATTTGCAGAGTTTTGAAATTTGAAAAATCGAAAAAATCGAAGTTCAATATTAAATTTTTAGCTCAAATTTTGTTATATAATGCCTTCAATAGAGTGTTCTGAAATTTTCAGGAGAGCGTTTTTTTTTTCAAAGATATGAATTTTTGAATTTTTTCTTTAATAAAATAAAATTCCAAAATTCATATCTTTGAAAAAAAAAAACGCTCTCCTGAAAATTTCAGAACACTCTATTGAAGGGATTATATAAAAAAATTTGAGCCAAAAATTTAATATTGAACTTCGATTTTTTCGATTTTTCAAATTTCAAAATTCTGCAAATTCATCATTTCTTGAATTTTTTTGTCAAAATATTTTTTTTTCCATAGTCCCAAGTATCTTCTTTAGAACAAATTCAGGCCCATACCTGTAATTATAAGAGTTTTTGAGATATTCAAAAAATGAACTTAAAAAACCTGAAAAACAGTAAAATTTTGAATTTTGCATAACTTTTGAAAAAAAAAAGTTAATTTTTTTCCTTTGACAGGACTTCGTTTTATGATAAAAGGATACTTCTGACCAAAACTCATCCAAATCGAAAGGGGTCGGTAACAACCATTGGTCGATTTGACATGGAATGACCCCAATACATTGATTTTTATATAGGCTTTATTTTTTTTTTACTTTATTTCTTTTTTTTATTTTTATTTCTTTTTTTTTTTACTTTTTGCGAGGATTTGAGAAATTATAAGCAAAGTTTATTGTACCTACAGACATATTCATGAACATTCAATTTCTTCCCAGGCGTCCTCGGAATCGACCTGGAGAACCTGGGAATTATGCTGGGGAACAAGTCGAACCGATCGAGAGGCACGTATCAGGTAACGCATGTTCACCTTCCGAGCTCGAATCTCAGAGCACGTATTCGTTTGAAAACGAGATTTCTGAAGCATGCTTTTCAGAAATTGATGGGCAGCAAGAGCAATGCTCTGTTGCCGATTTTTCGAAGGCTTGTTTTCAACGAGAAATGCATGATCTCGACGTGAACAGCGTCTATCATGGGCTTGCAGAAATCAGTGGCAGAGATAGGCATATGAAAGTTGGTGCAACAAAAAATAATGTCACTAATGTGCATATTTGCGAGCCCCTTGAAAATACTGTGTTCTCATCTGAGCAACAAGTTGCACCAAGCACTTTCGAAATTCGTCCAGAAATGGGAGAATTTTCGATTGTTACTCTAAATTCGAGTAGCCCTCAGAAAGTGAGCACTCATCCCCGTAAATTGCATGCTTTCGGAGAAGATGAAGCTGCTAAGCCGATACCGCAGTTAGATACATGCAGTATCCATACAGATGGCTCACAGGCAAGAAGCATTGAGCCAGCTTTGCATGCAGATGTTTCGCGAGAAATGGGGTTGCCTGGAGCAAAATCGGCTTTCGATTTTCCACAACCTTCATTTGATTGCCAATTGCACGATCTCGAAAAAAAAAAGTTGTTAATCAGACAGACCATCATCAGGAAGGTTCTGATACTGATGAACAAGAGCTTCTTGTAGATAGTGAGCCTGCATTAGATACGGGTCGCGTTGACGTGGAAGTCGAAGGTCGACGGATAGTCGATATAACCTTCTTTCTTCAACAGTTGCATGAAAAATTTGACTCTCCCAGCCGTGGTTTAGAGTGTCATTTTCGTCATCTCAAATTGGAGAAATACATTGATCGTGGATTGAGAACCCAATTGCTTTTTAGGTGTGAAATGTGCAATTACGGTTTCAATATTTGGACCGATTCCGATGATCATAGTACGATGGGCATTAACGAAAGTGCAGTTTGCGGCACTATAACTTCCGGGACCGGATGTTCCACGTTGCAAGAGCAGCTTGCGGCGATGAATGTCCGTCCGCTTTCGCATGCTGCGTATCGCAAGTTTCGCGACATCATGTATGATGATTTTGAAGCCGTTGCCGCCGAACAAATGGAAGTGGCGGCAGAAGAAGAAAAACAGATTGCCATAAAGGAAGGCCGCGTTAAAAACGGCTTTCCATTGATTGCAGTCATAGCCGATGGAAGTTGGGCAAAGCGTACTTACGCGAATGGGAAGTACGATTCGTTGTCAGGTAATAGCTCGATTATTGGCTTCGAAACAAAAAAAGTCCTTTTCGGTGGTGTGTGGAATAAATATTGCGCAGTGTGCGCCAAGAATGAACAACTTGCTATGGAACCACGCGACCATATATGTTACAAGAATTGGGGTCGTGACCAAAGCTCTACAGCTATGGAAGCTGATATAATTCTTGAAGAATTTAAAAACAGCATAGAAATTCATGGTTTAATATACAAAACGCGCATTTCTGATGGCGATAGCAGCACTTATCAAGCAATCAGAGATGCCAACCCCTACGCTGTTCATGGCATAGTTGTACACAAAGTGGAATGCAGTAACCACTTGTTTCGTAATTTAGGCAAAAAAATGAGGAATGCATCGATAAAACGGCTAGAAGATCAGCCCCAGAAAGGTATCGTAACAGTTGCTGCATTACGGAAACAAGTTCATGACTGCGGTTTAATGATACGAAGAAATATTGAGCGTGCACGAGATATTCGTAAAGCGGATAGCGAGTCTGAAACAGACAAAATTAAAATGCTTCAAAATGACATTTTAATCCTGCTTGGACATGTTTTTGGACAACACGCGTCTTGCAAGTCATTGCCATTTCCTTGCGAACCAAAGGAGAACGAGAAGAATTTGATTCCAGAGCTTGAACGAAGTGGTATCTACCGTAACGCAGCAGAAGCCGTCCGCTACCTCAGTTGTCACGCAGATAGTTTGTTACAGGCTCAAACAAATAACATTGCTGAAGCCTGCAATTCAATCGTAAACAAACTCAATTGTGGAAAACGGATCAATCACTGCGCGAGAAATTCTTATCAAATGAGATGCTACGGTGCATTTATACAGCACAATAGCCAAAGGCTGCTTTCAAAAGTGCACTACAGTAAGGCGAAAACAGTTCGTCTTATCGTTGCTAGATTAGAGCGGAGTAGGCAGCGCAAGATACGTCAAAATAAGTTGCGACGCCAACAAAAGGGCAGACGCAAACATCGCAGGTGGCAGGGCATCGATAAAGATTATGGACCATCGTGTCAGCAACCCGATGTTCCAGAGGCGGTTTATAACGTACTCGTCGAAAATCATTTCAAAAAATTGAAGCAAAGGAGTGTAAATCCAGGCCAGATTGAGCGAGATACCGTGGCTCAGAGTGACAGTGAATTATGGCACCAGTTACGTACAAGCCTCATAACTGCTTCAAAATTCGGACAAATCTGTCGAATACTCCGAACAACCTCTTGTTCGAAAATGGTGCAAAGTATTCGTTATCCGAAAATAATCGACGCACCCGCAGTGCAGTTTGGGATTGCTAATGAGCAAGCTGCCAAAAATGCATTGGAGTTTAAACTCAATAAGTCAATTATGCCATGTGGGCTTTTTATCGATGCAGATATTCCGTACTTGGGTGCTTCGCCAGACGGCCTAATCGATGAGGATGGTATTGTTGAAATCAAGTGCCCTTTTTCGGCCCAGGACGAAAATCTGGAGGAAGCTATTCAACGCAATCCCCGTCTCAGGAGTATTTTCGATAAGAGGAATGTTCAGTGTATGAGTAAGACGCATCATTACTACTACCAAGTTTAAGGTCAACTACACATAACCGGGCGAAAATATTGTATTTTTGCTTTATGGACTTCCGTTGATATTAAATACGTGAAGGTGCCAAAAGATGATCAGTTTTGGCACCAAATCCAACTATTCTTGTCACGTTTTTACATGCAAGGTCTTCTACCGGAAATCCTCGATAGTCGGCGAAATCGAAATATGCCGCTTCGAGAACCGGACTATGTGTTGGAGGCTCGCGAACAGAATGAAATGAAAAAAAAAAATGCTCCTTTGAAAACATTGCGCAAATTCAAGGTGCAGCAATTGCCACGCAAACGATTCCGAACCACAGGCAGTATTTCGTTGAACGAAGATTTGCTGCAAAATATACCGCAGAATAATGGACTAGACATCCTAAACCCTTCGATCACAATAGGGATTGGGCGCCGATAGAATCTGACGAAGAAATTGAAATCGACATTACAGATTCCGATGTGGAAGCGCTTGAGGTTGTTCGCCGAAACATTGATGTCGATCAGGTTATTGGAAATATTACAACGGAAACCAGCCTCCTGACTGATACAAGTGTCGATTTATTTCAACAAATACTGAAAGAAAACGTACACTTTGATTTCAATCCTGCCAATTACACTGGGTACTTTCGCTTTATCAAGCCATGCCAATCCGTACATGACATGCAAATAATTGGTGGGAACAAATCGAGGCACTGGGGTTGCATATTGTACAACGGCTCGCATGTGTTGATTTATGATAGCATGTGTCCAAGTGCATTTACTTGTATGCATAAAGAATATAGGAATAATTGATGTTGTGATTTCCTGATTTCGGGATATTTGAGAAATGAAACATTTAGGTAAAGTGAACTGTGTCTTTATTGATGAAAATATAAAATGATGTGAATAAAATAATCGTCTTAATATAATAATCGTCTTAACGTCTTAACTTCTTAACAATGGTTGTTCGCACTCAGCTCGCAACCACTGTGAATCGCTGGACGGCTTTTCAACAACTGCCCCATAGACATTAGCCCGTAGCTTTGGCTGTCGGTTGCCAACGGCCGTCTTATCGCTTCTTTCGTCTCGCTTTTCTAACGTACACACACACATACACGCATACATCGCCAATGCAACGCTTGCAAGATACATGCTAGTTTTTTCACACCCTACACTCGGCCCTCCTGCATGGACATACGGCCTCGGATGTCTCCTTGCTCAAACTCGTTGCTTTGGTGCTCTGAGTTCGCTTCCTCTTCTTTTACGTCGCCTTCACTATCTTCGTTCAGCCATAGCTTCATAAAATCTGCTGCAGTAGATGTTTGTTGCGGTCCCTCATGTTCACCAACTTTGTGAACAAGGTAACGATTATTACGTAGGACCCTTGTGATTTCATATGGCCCAAAATATTTGGATGCGAACTTTGATCCTGGAGCCTGCTGCATCCGTTTCACCGCAACCAAGTCACCTTCTCGGTACTGCCGTGCTTCTTTTCTTTTTTTATTAAACCCTTGTCGATTCTCTTCCTGAACTTTTGCTATCGCTTCTTTCGCGTGCGCTCGTAGTTCATTACGATCTTCTTGAAAAGCGTTTGCCCACTCCTTTTCAAGCAGTTCTCGTATGTTATCGTCGTCGCGCAAGCGTGCATGAGTTCCAAACAGTAAGTGGAACGGCGTCGTAGCAATACTTCGATGCATCGTCGTATTTAGATATTGCTGAGCAATGCTCAGATATCTGTGCCACTCTCCGGGCTTTGGTGCTGCGAGTTTTGTTAAGAGCAGGATGAGCGTTCGATTTATCCGCTTTACTTGCCCATTCGCCCTTGGAATTCCAGTCGTAGTCAAGATATGTTGGATACCTTCGTGTTCACAGTACTCCTTGAAGTCACCTGACGTGAATGCAGTACCTCGATCGGAAACAATCCTTCTTGGATTTCCAAACGCAACTGCTTGTTTTTTGAGGTGATCAAATACTTCCAACGTACCTGTCGACTTTGTTGCATAAAGCCACGTAAATTTGGTGAAACTATCCACCACTACGAAGACATGTTTATAACTTTTCTTCGTCGTCGCCAGCGGACCCAGATGATCGATGTGAAGAGTGTCAAGTGGAATCTCGCCTTTATCGATCGTGGACAAGAAACCCTCTTGCTTTTCTTGCTTCTTTTCCGCCAATATGCAGTCGATGCAATTATGAACTATTTTTTCAATCTTTGGACGTAGATTTTGAATATAATAATCTCGCTTGATTATTGCTTCAGTCTTGGCAACAGAGAAATGTCCTCTTTCATGGGCTCTCCTGATAACTTGAGAGTGCATCGTCTTTGGAACAACCAGACGATAGTCGTCGTCAATCTCCTTAAACAGTAGTCCTCCTCGCATAGCATAACCGTGAATTTTCGAGCCTTCAGTTCGTTGAATAATTTTCCTCGTGTCTTCATCGACGTTCTGCGCCTTCTTGAGTCGGATCGTTATTCCATCGTCACTCTCGTCGATGAGTAAACAAGTCGGCAGTGGATTCCTGCTCAAAGCGTCGACATGAGACATATTCTTCCCTGGGCGGTGTTCAATTTCGTAGTTGAACTCCTCTAGAAGTAGCGCCCATCGTGCTACGCGCACACATAAATCTTTTTTCGTCATAGTCAAAGTAAACGCGCGGCAATCGGTAACGATTTTAAAAGCTATGCCGAGCAGATACACTCTGAACTTCTTCAATGACCTTACTATAGCTAAAAACTCGAGCTCGTAGCTCGTATATTTTTCTTCGGCCGCGGTCGTCTTGCCGCTCGCATAATATATCGGGTGCATTGCACCGTCGTCGCTATTGCGCTGCAATAGTATCGCTCCATATCCGTGCCTCGATGCGTCGGCGTGTAATTCGGTTTCCGCGCCGACTCTATAAAGATTTAATACCGGCTTATCAGCTAGCATTAGCTTTAATCGGTCAAACGCGTTTTTCTCATTCGTATCAAACTTGAACTTCGTCTCGGCTTTTAACAAATTTGTCAACGGTCGGGCAACAATAGAATATCCTGGCATAAATTTTCGGAAATATCCAGTCAAACCTAGGAATGACTGAATTTGTCGGACATTCGTGGGCGTTGGAAAACTCTTAACGGCTTCGGTTTTATGCGCTGACGGCTGAACGCATCCGTTTTCAATTGCATGGCCCAAATATTCCACTTTTGTTTGTAACAAATTGCATTTTTTCCAATTAATGGCTAAACTACTTTGGCTAGCCGTTTTTAGCACACGTTCGAGATTCTTCAAACCGGCTTCACAGTCAACCGAGGGCACTATCAAGTCATCCATATAGATTAACACGGCGTTTTCGCGTATGAGATCTCTGAAAACGGCGTTAATGAACTTTTGAAAAATTGCAGGCGAATTGCAAAGACCAAACGGTACTCTGAGAAACTCGTAATGCCCATCAGGGACTATGAACGCGGTATACTTTCTGCTTGATTCATGCATTTTCACGTGGAACAATCCGTTCTTAAGGTCTAGCGTGCTGAATACTTTTGCATTCTGCAATGCGTCTAACTGATCCTCTATGAGGGGAAGGGGATATCGATCTTTAACAACCTTTTTGTTTAGCAGCCTGAAATCAACACAAAGTCTATTAGTTCCGTCTTTCTTTTTGACCAATACAACTGGGCTTGCGTACTCGGACACAGATGGCTGCACAATGCCCTCTTTCAGCCATTCGTCTATCTGAGCATTCACTTCATCTCTCTCGTTCGACGACAATCGTCTCGCTCTCTGGTAAACAGGTTCTTCATCTTTCAACACGAGATTCATTTTTATTTCTACTTCGTGCGTCTGCTTTGGTTCGTAGTTATCGACAAGAATTTGTACCGCTTGCTTATGTGAGTCATCTTTCACGCGAGATAAATCTACGTTGTTAGTCTCCCGATCAGAAACTACGTTTATCTGACAAATTTCCGCGAAATTACAATCGTCATTGTTCAACGGCTTAATCGTGGCTTCTCCGCGCTTAACATTCAACTCAATCGTGTCTAGAAAGTCTTTACCGATCAGCAATTTATATCTTGTAAGAACATCTGAAACAACATTAATCGCAATCGGGAACGAATTACCGTCAACTGTAAGCTTCGCCCAAAACTTTCCCAATGTTGTGTTCTCCTCGGTACCAATGCCTCGGAAAGGCGTTACTTTATTCTCGAGTCGCGGTGAACCGATTTTTATGTATTCGTCCGCGCGCATTATCGTTATATCGCTACCCGTATCAATAATCGCTTCAACCGTAATATCATTGATCAATACCTCTTTTATATGCTCACGTCGTTCTGGTTGAGCTACAGCGCAGCTATTTTTCGTCGTTTCGGTATTTGTCGAGCACTTAGACGCAATATGGCCGTACCCATTACATTTAAAACATTTCATACCTTTGTCTCTTGTTGGACAATCTGCGCTAACATGATCCTTATTACCGCAATTGAAACAACGTTTCGCTGTGCTTTGTTCCCTCTTACCACTTAGGTCTTTTTTCTCACCTTTAACACTTGGATCATCCTTAGAGTTTTTATCTGTCTTACGCTTTGCACCTTTGTCGTCGCCCTTCGAACTTGTGGTTGATGCTGGATCTTGCAGCGTTATCTCGTCGAACGCCTGTAGAATCTGGTCGATCGTCGTAAATCCTTGAACTCGTGCCAAATTTCGGAGACTTGGGTTTGGAATGCCATCGACTATGTATCCCAAAATTTCGTCGTCATTTATCGCGATGTGATTTGCCATTATCGTCTTTTCGTGGACGTAATCGTGGAACGTTTCGTCTTTCTTCCACAAT
This sequence comes from Dyspetes luteomarginatus, assembly GCA_963669185.1. Classification (NCBI taxonomy): domain Eukaryota; kingdom Metazoa; phylum Arthropoda; class Insecta; order Hymenoptera; family Ichneumonidae; genus Dyspetes; species Dyspetes luteomarginatus. Next base: position 11,705,695 of record OY769905.1, read on the forward strand.
CGTTCCTCGAATCGTCGTCTCAGTGCAATCTTGTTTGGTCTATGATAAAACATACCTCGTAGACCATCGAGAAGCTGGTCTAACGTCATGCCGATGTACTCAGGTTTCGGGTGGAACCGATCCATCGCTCGTTTCTTAAGCTTCGTTCCAATTAAAATCTTTGTCAAGTCGTCGTCAAGCTTATACGCAGTCCTCAGAAATTTCACTTGTTTTTCCCACGTTTCGAATGTCTCAGAATTACCATTAAAATAACTCAACAAGTCAGCAACGGCTGTTATATTAACTCTCGTCTGCATAGTAGAATTTACTGTCGACCATACACCCGGACTGATAAATGGAGCCGCGGTCTGTTCGTGTATTTGAGGTGATATCACTTGACTATTTGGTAAGCAACCGATCGAACTTTTTGCGCAGCAGATCGATCTCACGACGAGCCAATGCAAGCTCTCTCTCTGCTAGCTCTTTCTCTCGTCGATATATTTCGATCTCTTTCTGGCGCCTTCTTTCTTGCTCTTCGTCGTTTTGTTGAGGTGTCACGTTACTCGCCACTCGTGGCTGATTTAGCGCTCTCTCTCTTTCAGATGTTTCTCGTTGACGTAGCGTCGTTTCTCGATCTTCGATGCTTTGTTCGGCTACCTCGATTTCGTCATCGACTTCATCAGCATTGTTGGCAGGCCTATCCACCCCACCCGTGGCATTTTCATCTTCGTTAATGTTCATTTCAAAAGACTCACCGTTTGGATCGAAAGATAATACTCTTGCGAGCAACTCGTTTTTATTTCCCGTAGTGCTCAGGCCTTTTTGTCTCAAAATCTCTTTGAGCTTTGTCACCGTGATCGACTTTAGATCTATCGCCTCCATGTCACTTTAATTACTGAACATTATCAGCCGCTTAGCACTTGATTTTGTCTGCCTTTCTTTACTATACACGCACTTCGTATTTGATTTTGTTAGTTCGTGCACCACAACTTCACTGTCTTTCACGTCTTATGTCTGTACTCGTAACGCGTCGCGTCTTCGCGTACACTCGTCGTATTTATTCACCGGCTTTACTCGAAAGTTCTTGTTAGATCTGTTCGAGATCGTCGAAGCGTTGGGGCACACGTTCACTTGTCACTTGAATGTTCACGCTCTATCCCGGACGAGCCCCCAAAGTTATAGGAATAATTGATGTTGTGATTTCCTGATTTCGGGATATTTTAGAAATGAAACATTTAGGTAAAGTGAACTGTGTCTTTATTGATGAAAATATAAAATGATGTGAATAAAATAATCGTCTTAATATAATAATCGTCTTAACGTCTTAACTTCTTAACAATGGTTGTTCGCTCTCAGCTCGCAACCACTGTGAATCGCTGGACGGCTTTTCAACAACTGGCCCATAGACATTAGCCCATAGCTTTGGCTGTCGGTTGCCAACGGCCGTCTTATCGCTTCTTTCGTCTCGCTTTTCTAACGTACACACACACATACACGCATACATCGCCAATGCAACGCTTGCAAGATACATGCTAGTTTTTTCACACCCTACAAGAAGTACGAAGGTATATTCATGCACGTTATCCTATCTCTATTCAGCCCGTTTCAAAACAGCCGGATGCATTTAGTTGTGGAGTTTATGCTACTGCATTTGCTACAACTGTAGCTTTGGGAGGTGACCCTTCGATTAAGAAATACTCTGAGGATGCCTCATTGATGAGAGCTCATATGGTAACAATCATTCGCAGTAGAAGACTGTTGCCATTCCCATTACAATCACCATAGATTATGATGATTTGTTAGTTTGCATGCATGACTAAGCATTTTTGAGCTCGGGTTCCCCAGTCTACCACTCGACAATTCGTGGTATGATTATATTGCTTTATTTTATTATTATCCGTAAGCTTCCAAGAATGCAACTACGGAAAAGCACCTCGTATGACGGTATGAATGAATACAGGTGTTGTGCGTGAACAAATAAGCATCGCCAAGTCGCATCAGAAACATACCGACATGCTGGTCTGATGTGAGTCGTAGAAACGTGCTCATATACTAGTATGAGTGGGTAAGTGAGGGTGGGCGCTTCCTCGACCTATTATATAGGTGATGACAAATGCTGTATCCTACAAATAAACACTAATGTTACGACAGCATTCCGTACAATTTTCAAATTGCAGCTCTTTATAGCATATGTCACGCGCGCGCGCACACACACACACACACACACACACACACACACACACACACACACACACACATGGCTCCCTCTGTATCATGCCTCTCCGTCATTATTTTCGTTCTCTCTTCTTCTGTCGCTTTCTATTTCCCTGGCACATATTGGTTTTTCTCTACATCATCTCTCTCTCACTATCATTGTCTCTCTCTCCATCATTCTCACTCTATCATTCCCTCTCTCTATCATTCTCTCTCTCTATCATTCTCTCTCTATCATTCTCTCTGTATCATTCTTTCTCCCTATCATTCTCTCCCTTCATCATTCTCTCTCTCTATCATTTTCCCTTTCTCTATCATTCTCTCTCTCTCCATCATTCTCTCTCACTATCATTCTCTCTCTCTATCATTCTCTCTCTATCATTCCCTCTCTCTATCATTCTCGCTCTATCATTCTCTCTCTCTATCATTCTCTCTCTCCATCATTTTCTCTTTCTCTATCATTCTCTCTCTCTCTATCATTCTCTCTATCTATTATTCTCTCTATCTATCATTCTCTCTCTATCATTCTCTCTCTCCATCATTCTCTCTGTCCATCATTCTCTATCTCTATCATTCTCTCTCTCTATCATTTTCTCTCTCTATCATTCTCTCTCTCCATCATTCTCTCTCTCCATTATTCTCTCTCTCCATCATTCTCTTTCTCCATCAATCTCTTTCTCTATCATTCTCTCTCCATCATTCTTTCTCTCCATCATTCTCTCTCTCCATCATTTTCTCTCTCTCCATCATTTTCTCCTTCTCTATCATTCTCTCTCTCTCTATCATTCTCTCTCTCACTATCATTATCTCTCTCCATCATTCTCTCTCTCTCCATCATTCTCTCTCTCTATCATTCTCTCTCTCTCTATCATTCTCTCTCACTATCATTCTCTCTCTATCATTCCCTCTCTCTATCATTCTCTCTCTCTATCATTCTCTCTCTATCATTCTCTCTGTCCATCATTCTCTCTGTCCATCATTCTCTCTCTCTATCATTCTCTCTCTCTATCATTTTCTCTCTCTATCATTCTCTCTCTCCATCATTCTCTTTCTCTATCATTCTCTCTCTATCATTCTCTCTCTCTATCATTTTCTCTCTCTATCATTCTCTCTCTCCATCATTCTCTCTCTCCATCATTCTCTCTCTCTATCATTCTCTCTCTCCATCATTCTCTCTCTCCATTATTCTCTCTCTCCATCATTTTCTCTTTCTCTATCATTCTCTTTCTCTATCATTTTCTCTCTCCATCATTCTCTCTCTCCATCATTTTCTCTTTCTCTATCATTCTCTCTCTCTCTATCATTCTCTCTCTCCATCATTCTCTCTCTATCATTCTCTCTCTCCTTCATTCTCTCTCACTATCATTCTCTCTCTTCATCATTCTCTCTCTCTATCATTTTCTCTTTCTCTATCATTCTCTTTCTCTCCATCATTCTCTCTCACTATCATTCTCTCTCTCTATCATTCTCTCTCTATCATTCCCTCTCTCTATCATTCTCGCTCTATCATTCTCTCTCTCTATCATTCTCTCTCTCCATCATTCTCTCTCTCCATCATTTTCTCTTTCTCTATCATTCTCTCTCTCTCTATCATTCTCTCTATCTATTATTCTCTCTATCTATCATTCTCTCTCTATCATTCTCTCTCTCCATCATTCTCTCTGTCCATCATTCTCTATCTCTATCATTCTCTCTCTCTATCATTTTCTCTCTCTATCATTCTCTCTCTCCATCATTCTCTCTCTCCATTATTCTCTCTCTCCATCATTCTCTTTCTCCATCAATCTCTTTCTCTATCATTCTCTCTCCATCATTCTTTCTCTCCATCATTCTCTCTCTCCATCATTTTCTCTCTCTCCATCATTTTCTCCTTCTCTATCATTCTCTCTCTCTCTATCATTCACTCTCTCACTATCATTATCTCTCTCCATCATTCTCTCTCTCTCCATCATTCTCTCTCTCTATCATTCTCTCTCTCTCTATCATTCTCTCTCACTATCATTCTCTCTCTATCATTCCCTCTCTCTATCATTCTCTCTCTCTATCATTCTCTCTCTATCATTCTCTCTGTCCATCATTCTCTCTGTCCATCATTCTCTCTCTCTATCATTCTCTCTCTCTATCATTTTCTCTCTCTATCATTCTCTCTCTCCATCATTCTCTTTCTCTATCATTCTCTCTCTATCATTCTCTCTCTCTATCATTTTCTCTCTCTATCATTCTCTCTCTCCATCATTCTCTCTCTCCATCATTCTCTCTCTCTATCATTCTCTCTCTCCATCATTCTCTCTCTCCATTATTCTCTCTCTCCATCATTTTCTCTTTCTCTATCATTCTCTTTCTCTATCATTTTCTCTCTCCATCATTCTCTCTCTCCATCATTTTCTCTTTCTCTATCATTCTCTCTCTCTCTATCATTCTCTCTCTCCATCATTCTCTCTCTATCATTCTCTCTCTCCTTCATTCTCTCTCACTATCATTCTCTCTCTTCATCATTCTCTCTCTATCATTTTCTCTTTCTCTATCATTCTCTCTCTCTCCATCATTCTCTCTCACTATCATTCTCTCTCTCTATCATTCGCTCTCTATCATTCCCTCTCTCTATCATTCTCGCTCTATCATTCTCTCTCTCTATCATTCTCTCTCTCCATCATTCTCTCTCTCCATCATTCTCTCTCTCCATCATTTTCTCTTTCTCTATCATTCTCTCTCTCTCTATCATTCTCTCTATCTATTATTCTCTCTATCTATCATTCTCTCTCTATCATTCTCTCTCTCCATCATTCTCTCTGTCCATCATTCTCTCTCTCTATCATTCTCTCTCTCTATCATTTTCTCTCTCTATCATTCTCTCTCTCCATCATTCTCTCTCTCCATTATTCTCTCTCTCCATCATTCTCTCTCTCCATCATTCTCTTTCTCTATCATTCTCTCTCTCCATCATTCTCTCTCTTTATCATTCTCTCTCTCTATCATTCTCTCTCTCTATCATTCTCTCTCTCTCTCTATCATTCTCTTTCTCCATCATTCTCTCTCTCTATCATTCTCCCTCTCTCACTCTCAAGAAATTGGCGGGTGGAGGGGGAAGAGAGAGAGCTAGACGAGCAGAGAGGAAAATAATTTAACAATTTTTATTTTTATATAAATTCCATTTTTATTTTACTTTATTTTTATTTTGGCGTCAATATTTTTTTCTTTTTCTTATATTTTTTTTCTAATATGGCGTTGGCTAAAATGCCCCCATTTGGGGCATCCGTCGGGGTATGTAGGCCGGCATCATCTGTACCGATGGCGCCAAATGCAGTGGCGGTTGGGTGGGTGGCATTGCCACCGGCCACTGCATCGGCAGCATCGATGTTG
>OY769905.1:11716247-11915820 GCA_963669185.1 Dyspetes luteomarginatus
AGTAATTCCATGAGCTCGCTACATTGTATAGAGCGATAATTTTGTTTGAAAATCTATCGTCGCCGAGATTGCATGTTCTCGGTGTCGTTTGTCTGTCGAATCGCCGATGGCGTATAGTGCCATCTAACGGCGGCGCGCGCCGCACTGATGGTAATTCGTTGCGCGTGCCCCGTTCACTACTATGCCGACGCCATCGGAGTTCGCCAAAACCTTTCACATCCTCTTAAGAGGATGTGAAAGCTCTTTTTTACCATCGTAGCAGACCTCAATTTTCGTGCAAATGACATGGCAAAACTATCAAACCAAATGAATGGAAATTTTAGTATATAATCCAGTTAGTAGTATCCTATAAGGTGACATTCTTAGAATTTTGAAATTCCAAAAAAAAAATTACAGTTCGCATTACCACCAGTTATCTGTAAAATAAAAATGGATTTACTGACCTTCAAAGCTAGTTATTCAAAAAATGCTTTATGTCACCATACGCAGTAATAAAAAACTTACACACTGAGTACTTGTACATTTTTGTAGGTGCAAAACTACGGCCATACTATTTGCACGAAAATTTTTGTCGTAAGATTACCTGCATACAAGCCGTGGCCGATCAGTTTAGCCCAAATCTGGTTCGCGAAAATTCCGCTACCGAAGTGTATGCTTGAGCGCTAGCAGCGTCTTCTTCGTACCGTAATATATAGTAATAGGGGGAAGAGCCAAGTGTTTCCGTCTCCCAGGCGTTTTGCCACTAAGCGAAAGAGAGAGAGAGCGATCGAGTGTGCGAGGGAGGAAGAGAGAGAGAGGAAGACCGCCGCAGCAGGCCATATCTCTTAGACATTTTTATTTGATATGTAAAGTAAAAGTGTTTTAGGTATCCAAGAGAATGCATCCTCTGGATATACTTTACATATACCTTCCCCATACCTATCGAGCACCTGAAGCTCGACTTTTTTTTGTGCTTCGCATGAATTACGAAAAACGCAAGATAATTGTATAATTATCGGCGATCAAATATTTTGAAATGATAGATTATTTATTTTACAAAGATAATAATGATTGAAGAATATGGATATATTGTAGATTGTCTTATTTCTAAGAATAATGATAATACTTTTTATTTAGATTTCAGTAATAGTGGCTAAAATAATGTAAATTTTAAATTAATTTTGTTTAGATTGAATAATAGATAAATATTATCTGAATAATTTATCAACTAAAATTTTTTTGTTTATAATTAAAATAATTACTGTTATTTACATAAAGTATCAAAAAATATATATTTGCATGATAATTGTACCATCAATTGCGGACAATTGTTATAATTAAATTGATTATAATCAGTTTGTTCGACGGCTTTTTGCTTTTGTGGACCGTCTTCAGACAAAAATTCGTGTATTCTCTTTATCTCTCTCGATACGCGGAAATGTATACATACATATGCAGATTTATATGAACAGATACAATGTATGTATAAACACACACACATCCACACACACCCTGGACCTGGACCTGGACGGACGCGACAAATTATATATATACACATGTATGTAAATCAACTAATGTGTGTGTGTGTGTGTTTGTTTATATATACATGCACACAAATCCATGTATACATATATATAGTTCCACAGATTGAGAGAGATAGAGCGAAAACACCAATCTTATTCTACAGACGGTTTACAGAAACAAAACAGTCTATATGACTGGTTAATGCGATCGTAAGACGTCGCGTTTCACCGTGAAGTTATATATATTCGAGCATACGAATTCTCTCTCTCGATCATTCTCTCTCTTCCTCTCTATCATTCTCTCGCTCTCTCTCTCTCCCTCTCTATCATTCTCTCTCTTCCTCTCTATCATTCTCTCGCTCTCTCTCTCTCCCTCTCTATCATTCTCTTTCTCTCTCTCTCATTCACTCTCTCTCTCTCTATCATTCTCACTCTCCCTCCTATCATTCTCTCTCTCTATCATTCTCTGGCTCTATCATTTTCTCTCTCTCTATCATTCTCTCTCTCCTCATTCCCTCTCTCTCTCGCTCTATCGATCTCTCATTCTCTCTCTCTCTCTCTATCATTCTCTCCATGATTCTCTTTCTCTCTCTATCATTATCTCTATAATTCTCTCTTTCTCTCTATCATTCTCTCTCTCTATCATTCTTTCTCACTATCATTCTTTCTCTCTATCATTCTCTCTCTCTATCATTCTCTCTCTCTATCATTCTCTCTCTCTATCATTCTCTCTCTCTATCATTCTCTCTTTCTATAATTCTCTGTCTCTATCAGTCTCTCTCTCTATCATTCCCTCTCTCTCTATCATTCTCTCTCTCTCTCTCTATCATTATCTCTATCATTCTCTCTCACTCCCAGCGCCGGCGACTTCTGATAATTTCGAGTGTGGAGTTGGAGTTAGAGTTGGCGCTGGAGGGGGGGGTGGGGGTATAAAAAGAGAAGTAGAATATTTTTTTTTCATTTTTTATTTATTCATTGCGAACGTTGAACCTCTAGGGTGTATCAAACCCAAAACAACGTGAACGAGCAAGTGCACCAAACCCAAACCCAACGTGAACAAGCGAGTGCATTCAACCCATAATAACGGGAAGGAACCAGTGCATTATACCAAGTGCATTATGCAATTAGGAAGTCCGGCATCATTGGTGCCGGTCCTCATGCATAATCGTTCGATGTTTTCGTTGATTTATTTCAACGATACAATCGAGCAGTAATTGCATGAACTCGCTACATTGTATAGAGCATTTTTAGACATTTTTTTTTGAAAATCTATAGACGCCGAAATTGCATGTTCTCGGTCACGAAAGTCGAACTCGACGACGATGCTCGTGCAGCATCATACGATCAGATTGTTGATTTATTTGAATGAATTTGACTTGACAATCTTATATATTCGATCAAAATCTCATCGAGCTGCAATCATGCGATGCCGATAATAAATTGACTCGAACGAGTCATTTTCGTCACCGAGATTACACATTCTCGGTGACCGGTGACAACCGCGCTTGTTTGACGGGGCGTAGCGACCGAGCCGCTTTCGCACGCCTCGCACGACGTGGGTTTGTCTGTCAAATCGCCGATGTCGTATAGTGCCTATAGTGTTATTCCTAAATAAAATAAATTCAAAAAAAATTTAAGCCCGATATACACGAAACAAATTTGCGATCTCATATCTTTCCTTACAATATGTATTTCTGGGAAGTCCGAAACATTGTAAAGAAAGATAAAAGTCGAATATCGCTAATGGTTTGTCTGTCGAATCGCCGATGTCGTATAGTGCCATCTATCGGTGGCGCGCGCCGCACAGATGGTAATTCGTTGCGCGTGCCCCGTTCACTACTATGCCGACGCCATCGGAGTTCGCCAAAACCTTTCACATCCTCTTAAGCTGTATCGAGTCCGTGCAGTGTGGTGGTGAAATAGGTCGAGTCAGCCCCGAAATTATTCATTTTGTTTTCCCTGCGTTTTTCCCGATAATTTCGCGAATCATCATTTTTGTATTCCCCGATCTTGCCGAAAAGTTTTTTTTATGTGCGTTCCCCCCCCCCCCCCCCCCAATAGCCCCGATAATTTTGAAAGTATTATTTTTGCGTTCCCTGATTATTTTAGAAAGTTATAATTTTTTTGTTTGTGGTCGTTTCCCCATAAATTGTACGGAATTAATTTTCCTTCCCTTTTTTTTGTGCTGCGATTTCCCCCCCCCCCCCCCCCCGAAGAGAGTCCATTGCGTCTTCCCAGTAAAGTCAGTACAGTGAAAAATAACCAAGAAATTAACCTGCCTTTGAGAAACGATCGTGGTAATTACTAAGAGGCCGAACCACGGACCTTGCCCCCCCCGCCCCCCCTGAGAGTATTACCCTTAGTCTATGAGCTAGCCCGCGTACCCCCGTGCCTTAGAGTCAAAAGGCAGTTATGCCTCAAAATAGCTTGCGTCCAAGCGGATAATTATTATTATTATTAATATTTATTGTTTTTTTTGTCTTTTTGCGAGTTTCGCTTTAGTTTTTTTTTATAATATATTCTTTTTATTGTGTTTGCGAATAAATAGCCTTTATATTTTTCCTGTGCTAACCCGACTTTGCGTTTCCCTTTTCCCCCCCCCCCCCCATTCAAAGTTGGTGTGACAAATTTTGGCGCCCAACGTGGGGCCCCGTAGAGTATCCCTGACAGCCCCTAAATAAAATAGAACATTTTTAGGGGGTTGCCCCAATCACCCCAAGGCCCACCACGGTCGGGTGAAATTTTGGTTTATTTTTTTTTGAGTAATATTTTTTTTTTAAGAATTATTTTTTTTTTGAAAAATTTTTTTTTTTGAGAACTATTTTTTTTTTGAGAATTATTTTTTTTTGAAAATTTTTTTTTTGAGAACTATTTTTTTTTGAGAATTATTATTTTTTTTTTTTTTGAAAAATTTTTTTTTGTGAACTATTTTTTTTTGAGAATTATTTTTTTTTTTGAAAAATTTTTTTTTGAGAACTATTTTTTTTTTGAGAATTTTTTTTTTTTGAAAATTTTTTTTGATAATAAGTCTTTTTGAAAAGATTTTTTTTAGGAGACCAGGTTTTTGGGAGAAATAGTTTTTTTTGGTGACAAGTTTTCCTTGAGATTTTTTTTTGTGAGAACGTTTTTTTGGTGAGACCTTCTTTTGTTTGGAGTACTTTTTTTTTTATTGTGTTCACAGTCCCCCTCGAAAAGTTTTGCGTTTCCCTGAGTTTGGAGAATTCCCGAGTTTTCTGATCGAGTTTACCCCCCCTTATTACCGTTTTGCGCACACCACCCACTAGCACCAAGCGGAAGGACTTCCGATCGGCGATCTTGCTTATATATTTTGACATTTTTGCATATCTTTTGACATTTTTTGTGCGGCATTTTTGCGCACCATTCTGGTTTTGTTTTTTTGATTTTGGTTTTTTTTTTTTGGTTTGTGCACTGCTACGACAGTGGCTGCCAGTGGCGCCCGTGGCAGCGCTCACAGAGTTTTGCTTTCTTTTGTTTTTCCCCCAGCCCCTCTCTTTTGTATTTTGTTTTTGTTTTGTTTTTCCTTTTTTTTGTTTATAGAGACACCACCCCCCCTCTACACCCCCCCAGTTTATTGCATTTTTTTGTTCTTTTTACGACTCTTGGATTTCTTTCGCGCGTGACCCTTTTTTGTTGTTGGAGATTTCCCCCCCCCCCCCCCGCTACGTGCCCATCTGGCCAAATTGAATTTGGAGTTGCTCTTATTTGACCGCGAGCCCCTGTCCTGATCGAGACCCGCCATGGACTCGGTGGTGATGTTACACGCGAGTCTCCACCTACGCGTATTTTTCCACCTGCTTGCAATAATGCCCGTTCCACTAACCTGTAAGAAAGATAAGAATTAGATACTAAGACTACTCGATAAAAATACATTTATTATCACTTACCTTATATTCCATACTCGGTACTTGTTGTGCGCCAACTACTAGGCATTACACCGCACAATATCGATCCGACCCGTATTACCCGTAGTTACTTACCTTATTGATCGGTTTGGGCCGTTGCGGGCGATTTCCACGCCCGAAGTATCCTCACTGGCCGCAGGGCAGCGTTCGTCCTGGGACCTTCGCGTTTGTAGCTTACCAATATCTTATGAATAACTATAAGCAAATATTCCATGTAAATTCAGTACACTCTCGGCTTCGGTCGACGAGCAATAAAACACGAGGCCTATACCTGTCTCTGTTATTTTTTTGCACACTGCACCAACACGGTGGCTGGTCATCCTGCCCCACACTCGGTGGCTGGTCAAACCTGCCCCACACACGGCGGCTGGGTCATCCTGCCCCACACTCGGTGGCTGGTCAAACCTGCCCCACACACGGCAGCTGGGTCATCCTGCCCCACACTCGGTGGCTGGACAGTCCTGCCCCGTGGACGGCAGTCCATCACTGTCAAGCCATCAATCAGCCAGGACCGGTGGATGACGCACCGACGATCCGGTCGGAAAAACCGCCGTCAGTTTGGCCATGACCAGACTCGGACGAGTTCCCTCCAACACCCTCGAGTGAGGGAACTACGCCCATCGAAGAAGAGGCCGAACATCACACCTGCTCTGGTGTCTGAGCTGGCCGATACCTGGGTTGAACTCCAGGAACCCCCGGTCATCGAGAGGCTCCCTCCAACCCCTGGGAAAAATCTCTCTCTCTCGGGACACCTCGGGAAGCTCGCACCAATCGCCATCGATTTCTCGGACCCCAACGCTACCGTCCATACGCCGGAGCCAGCGTTACCTCGGCAGGAGCTTCAAGCCAACAGCGGGGCCGAGGTAACCCCACAGCGGGAATACAAACCAAGGAAGATCCGCCTCTCGCCGATACGGCCCATCCATCCGGACGATCTTCCAGATAAAAAAGACCCACGCTATCTGCCTGCCTTGATGAGACTCCATTATGGCAGTGACCGCTATTGGCAAGTGGTTCGGGAGCGAATAGCCGAACGGTATGTACGGATTCCTCTGGTATTCGAAAGGGAGCCTGGGTTAATGGAAAATAAACCCCCTTGCTAACTTACACTGGTCGAATACTTTTATTTATCCCCACTTGCACCTCTGATTCCCCTACCCCGCCGGTTTCTCTCTTATTCCCTTCCTCTCGACAAGAATCCCTGCCGCCCTTCCTACTCATTGGCCAACGTCCCTTAATGGTCACGTTGACAGTGACAACCACCACTACCACCACAACCGCGAGCCGACTCGCGACGGCTACCCCCATAATCGCGGTCTTTACCCAATTCCCCCGCCTCCAATCCTCCGTATTATTAACGGACGCGGATACCCCCGCCCTAGAGGACGTACTAAACCGAGTAGAGAGACTGAGATGGGCGTGGGACGTGCTCAAGGCCTGTGACCAGGAGGGCTTGAGCACGATGGGGACCCTGGACGAGTTGAGGGACCGGCTGGGCCGGAAATGGGCCCGCGATGCCATCCCTCACTCGGGCATCCAGTGGAACCCGGCCCTTGACGAGCGTGGAGCGTCCCTGCCCTTCACGTTTGCCGTCGCGCTCCAGACTACCCCTTATGCGGAATTGCTCGACCCTTCCGCGACCCCCAGGCCACACGAGGCCGACCCCTTCCCCGAGACGGATGCCCATCCCCAAGGCCCCTCCCACCACTCTTCACCCCCAATCCCGACCACGAGGTCATACCTGCCTTCCCAGCCTTTGCCTACTGGCCAAACTTTTGGCCAGTACCACGACCCGCTGTCCCTCGGACAAGACGACACTGACTTGCAGTGGTCGAATACCCTCCCCCAAGACGACGACATCCCCTCACGCCCTAATACCGGCCCGACGGTGACCTTCGGACCACCGACCTCCTCCCGACCCGCACCAAGATTACACCCACGACATTCCGCCACCCCCCTCAACCCCGAAATCATCCATCCCGCCCCAACACCACAACCGAGTTCCCACCGAACGTACACCTTCCGAGCCACTGACCCCGGCTACAACAGCACCTGAATCGTTTCCCGACTACTTCCCCCTCCATCCCGCCGCACGAGCCCGGAGCTCCTCGATTTCGAGTCCCCAGCCTTCGCGGATTCCTTCGGTCAAAGAGATACCCGTTTAACCGACCAGTTTACCCGATTTGGGCCGAAGTTTAATGGCAAACCTGGGGAGGACGCCGAAGATTTCCTCCGCCAGCTCCATGATTACAGCAGCGCGAGGCGTCTGACCGAGGCGGAACTCCTCATGGTGTTGCCGAGTGCATTCAAGGGGGATGCACTCCTGTGGTATAGGGTCACCGGAATCCACTGGGATACGTACGAGGATTTCGTGGAGGAGTTCCGGGACCAATACAGCGATCCCGAGCTCCAAGACCAGCTCCGAAGAGACGTCGAGCTGAGGACGCAGGGCAAAGACGAGCCCATGAGTGAATACCTTGTCAAAATGGAGACGCTGTTTAGTCTCCTCAACCGCCCCCCCTCAGTCCGACCGAGCAGTTGGGGATCTGTTGCCGCAATGTTCGGCCGGACATGAAGTATCCCGTCCTCAGCAACCGAGTCCTCAGCTTGAGGGACCTTCGAAGCTTGGGTAAGGCCGTGGAGAAGGCACTGAAGGGCGCGGAGGCGTACAGACCCCCTCCCGCAGCCTCCCTTCTTGCGCTTCCCTCGGTGGCCTATAGACCCCCCGAACAAGTCGGCCGTAGCAGAGCTGCTGCGGTCGTCGCCCGAGACCAACCGCGTTTCCACAGCCCCGAGTACGACAATAGACCAGTCTCCCCACCCCCAGCCCATGCCCATCCCCCACCACCGCAAGTGGTGAAACCCATCGTCCATGCGGCGGGCCCCCAAAGGACCTCCCCTCAATCCCCTCCCCGATGCCAAGACCAAGCCCAGCCCCCCCAACGTCCAACCCAAGCCCCGAGCTATTCCCTTCCCCCACGCCCCCTCTCCCAGGCCCCAGTACAGCCTCCCAACCGGAAACCTGAAGTACCCCTCCAGTCCAATACCCCATCCCACTGGCGGTGTTACAACTGCCGTACCCTTGGACACCGATACAGCGAATGCCCTGAACCCCTTTCCGTCTGTTGCCGCATGTGCGGTCACCCGGACACCGTGACCAGGAGATGCCCGAGTTGCACCCGAGCATCTCCGGGAAACGGACCATTGGGGGGACGATAAAGCCCTTGCCCCCCCAAGAACAGAAAACCCAATTACCCTCTGAATCCCTCTCGTTCCCCGACAATACCCGAGACACGCATACCCCCCTTCCGAGCTGACTACCTTGTGCGCCGCCCATTCAGACTCCCGACACTTCCTCGGGTTGGTCATCGGAGACTCCCGCGTGGCGTCGCTGGTCGACTCGGGTGCGAGTGGCACGTACATGAGCCCAGACGCCGTCAGTGCGTGGAGCGAGCCCCTGCAGCCCATCCACGAGGAGGTGCGGGTGGCTAATGGTGCGGCGGTCCGAGTAAATGGAGAGATTACCCTACAGTTGGAGTTAGGAGGTGAGACAAGGTCCCTCTTAGTGAAGGTCGCTCCCCTAGGATATGATTGCATCCTGGGGATAGACTTCCTGAAAACGTTCCAAATCCAGATCGATTATGATGAGGAACGCTGGAGAATACGAGATGGACCGTGGCACTCATTTGAGAATTCTGTTGACTCCCCATGGAGTCTTCGCGTTGTACCCGAGTGCGCCGGTCTAGTAGAGGTTACCCCCGATGACGAGACCCGCTTGGAGGGATTGTTGCAAGAGTTAATTCCCCCTGTTCCCCAGGTTCCTTTGAGTATGACACACCTGACCCAGCATTCCATTGACGTACAAGAGCATCCCCCAATTCGACAAAAACCCCGTAGGATTTCCCCCTATCTCCTCAAGATTGCGCACGCAGAGGTGGATAAGATGCTTCGGGAAGAAGTCATCGAGCCCTCCGAGAGTTCCTGGTTAAGTAACCCCGTAATAGTTCCCAAGCCCAACGGAAAATATCGCTTCTGCGTGGACTACAGAGACATCAACAAGGTTACCCGCAAAGATGCATACCCCCTCCCCAACATGGACCAGATACTGGACGGACTGCGACGTGCCCGCTACATTTCCATATTAGACCTGAGTCTAGCGTATTTCCAGATCCCAGTAGAGCCCAACAGCCGACCAGCCACCGCGTTTGCCGTCCCTGGTCGTGGACTGTTCCAGTTCCAACGAATGTCCTTCGGACTGATGAATGCCCCCGCGACTTTCCAAAGACTGATGGACAGACTGATAGACCCCGCATGGGAACCCCACGTATTCGCTTCCCTTGACGACGTAATTATTGCAACAGAGACCATTGGAGACCACTACGAATACCTGACGTACGTTTTGACTGCCCTGAGAGACGCCGGTTTGGAAGTGAACCGAGCGAAGAGCGAGTTTTTCTGCCCGGAAGTCCAATATCTCGGCTACATCATCGGCCGAGAGGGACTGCGGGCAGACCCCGAGAAAATAGCCCCGATCCTTACGTACCCCCCCCCCCCCCGCCCCAAGAATCTCAAGCAACTCCGCCGATTCCTGGGAATGGTGGGTTGGTATGCGAGATTCCTGGGGACCCTGGCCCATGACAAGATTCCCCTGACAGAGCTTCTCCACAAGGACATCCCCTGGAATTGGGGTCCCCGGCAACAGGACGCATTTGAATCCCTTCGCACCGCGCTTACCCGTACTCCCATCCTGGCCCGCCCTAACTTTTCGCTTCCCTTCACAGTCCAAACCGACGCTAGCGACTACGCGCTAGGCGTCGTGCTTTCTCAAGAAATCCACGGCGAAGAACACCCCATCCTGTTTGCCAGTAGAATCATGACTGCCCAAGAGAGAAAGTATACCGTGACCGAGAAGGAGTGCCTCGCAGTGCTATGGGCAGCCAAAAAGCTCCGCCCTGCACGTAGTGCCGGATGCCCTTTCCCGAATGTTCGAGGACAGTATCGCGGCGCTAACGGCAATAGGCAGTGCCGTCGACCCGTGGTATAAGGAAAAAAAGACCAATGTCCGAGAGCTCCCCTGGAAATACCCGAATTGGAAGATCGAGAACGACCAATTGTATTACCACAAGCCCCATTCCCTTGTCGAGCCTACCCTTGGAGATTTGGATGCCTGGAAGTTAGTATTACCAACGAAGATTGAGGTCTATAGAAGCACAAAGCCTATAGCCCGCTTTGTTCCAAAAAAGTTGGGGTGCTGGGACAAGCTATCACCCCAACGGTAAGATGTCGCCAGCGTCGAGTTTACATGTGTGCGCTCACGTACAGAACTGACACACGTGAGCGGCTGTATAACTGCGTTGGCTCCACCTACGGAGTCGGGGTGACGATGCTATTTCACTTGCACTCGCAGCTGGGGTGATGGGTGCGCTCTCTCGCACAGGAGCGATACGGACGTAGAGTGGGGGTTTAGGTTTACATTGCTGATACCGACGAAGATAGAGCTATTCATTGCAAATAATTTTGCATTTTAATGACCTCTACGTCAAGACAAACTTATTTTTTTAATTATTTCTTTATATTTACGTAAACTAGGAGTTAATTAACCGAACCAAGTAAATCTAATGAAATCGAAATCCGAGCGGGGACACGATTTTTATACTTAAAAAGATAATAACAGTATACGTATCCAAGTTGGGCTAATTGGTGGGGCGCTGCTTCTGTATGTGCTAGGTCGGTAGTTCAATCCCCGGCTTCATTATTATTTTTTTGTTTTGGAATTATGCAATTTGCGATATACACAATAAATAAAATATAAAAAATCAGCGAAAAAAGTTTTTATAAAAGAGAGAGAGCAACGTGTTAATACGAGCAGGTCACGCGTTGGCCCCTGCTCGTACTGAGATGTAATGATGATATTGGACTATCGCTATCTCTCGTAATCGCGATCAGCTTGATGGCGCTATCTCTCGCGCATTCACGATTAGCTCCATGATGCGATCTCTCTCGCTCTGAGAGTAGGGGCTGATGAACTCCCCACGTGTATGTGTTTAAAGTCCTCAGACTCTTGTTTTGCCGGTCTCGAAAAGACGTCTTGTCCGATACATCGGTAGAATTTCGTCAATAAAGACATCATTGCATGATTCGCGATATTAATAAGTTACAAACGCACTTGATACTGTCTTAAGCCTTTCTTTATTTTCTTAATTGCACGCGCTGTTTCTTATACTAGCCTCATTGCAAATAATGATAATATTAAATTTTGATAGTAATAAGACCAAAAAGTTATTAAAAAATTGGTTAAAAAGAATTTATTCAACAAATTGACCGAAACATTATTTTTTCACTTACGAAAGACATTCCCTGATTTTTCCGAATACATTGATTTTTTGAGAATTTTCTCTCAATTTCGAAATATCAGATTTTGCGTATTATAACAGACTGCATTTAAATAACTGCTTGTTCAGTGATCTTGAAAATTAAAATGTGTAATATGACATTTCTCTATGGAATCATATCCGAAATTTGCAAAGTTGCATCAATTTTTCGATTTTTGAATATGAAAATTTCAAAATTGAGAAAAATATCTAATGCATTCAGAAAAATCAGGGAATCCATGTGGTGAGTAAAAAAATATTTGTTTCCGGTAAATATATTGAAATAATTTTTTAAAACTAATTTGACGATAAAATTTTGGTATTATTATTTAAAATTGAAGTCATCTTCAATACGGTTACTTTCCTCAAGATTTTTATCTTATTTCAAAGTACTCAAAAGAACTGAAAATAATAACCTAAATTGTAATCCCTGCAAGCTCACCATAATGTTATTTTTCTATCTGAGCAATATTTGGCGGTCGTTATTTAATGAAACAACAAAACATTCCACGCATTGTATTTTCTTCCTAGATACATTTGTTTCTATAATGTTATAAAACGGAAATAAAAATTCCATATTTCACACAAAAATGTCTATGTTCAATGTAAAAAGTGTATGAAAATTAGTGAATATGTGAAATCGTTGGCCGAAAGACAATCAGGACGAAAAAAAAAAAAAAAAAAAAAAAATCCGTGTCTCGATCGCGCGCAGTCCGACTCGTATCTTGTCGCTCTACCAACTACGCTAGCGTAACTGATTGAATATTGAATGAGCATTGTAATATTTATGTTGCGTACCCCGCTTGGATTAGGTGTTCTTAGGTTTGGGTATCAATAATTTACTCCGGTTTACACGTACGTTGTTAATTCGAGTATAATACGCTATTTACACCGCGCATTACGCTCGATTTTAGTACATCGATGTTAGTAAAATTGGAATAAAGCTCGTCGTGTGGATGTAGTCATTGTTCGTAAAAATAAGTCCGCCGCCGCGCGTCGTCGATCGGTGCTGAATGAGGGGAAGTCACGTAGGGGAAGTCACAGAGAGGGAAGTCAGGGGAAGCTACGTGACCCCACCGTAGCCAGATGTCTGCGAGCATCGAAGCTAGAAGGCGGAGCATATCGATCGTTCGACACTAGAGCCTCCTTGCGTATGTTTGACTCACTAAAAAATTGGAACCAAGCGGGCTATAGGCTTTGTGCTTCTATAGACCTCAATCTTCGTTGGTATTACCCTTGGATTCCCGCGAGAAAGCCCTTCGAGACGCCCACGATAATCCCCAATCCGGCCATTTGGGAGTGGATAAGACGTATCATCATCTTATCCAAGACTTCTTTTGGCCGGGGGCTTACCAAGATGTGGCGCGGTATGTGGGAAAATGCCACCGTTGCCAGCTCCATAAGGTTCCCCAGGTAGCCCCCGGAGGCCTTATGCGAGAGAGAACCACGGAAGGACCCTGGAGTGTAGTGGCTGCCGATGTAATGGGTCCCTTGCCCCCGAGTAAAAGACAGAACCGGTACGTGGTTGTCTTCCAGGACCTTTTCACAAAGTTTGTGGAAGCAGAAAAGTTTGAGACACCCGAGTTCCTCACCCCCTGTCCTTAACCCGGGGGACCCCGAGCTTTGGACAGATCGAATGAAACGACTTCCCTCCCTACGCGATTATGTCCACAAAAACCTGGAGCAAGCCGCCAAGCGACAGGCCAGGTATTATAATAAAGGACGGAGAGACATCCGCTTCCAGCCCGGAGACCAGGTACTGCGAAAGCTCCGCGTATTGTCCTCGGGTACCCAAAACTTTGCCGCGAAATTAGCCCCCCCGATATAGTGGTCCCTATAAAATCAAACGAGTCGTTTCCCCGGTTATCTATGAATTAGAAGATCCCGATAGCCGAAAGAATCCAACAGTCCATATAAAGGACCTTAAGTCTTATACGCCGCCATTCGCCGCGGACGATAACAATAATCCCCGAATTGTGTCACAGGAAGAACCACCAGGAGAAGAAGAGCCGAGCCGGCAGGATGTGGCGCGGCCCCTACCCCCCCCCAGGACAATCCCTGTCCCCGCCCCGACGCCAGCCCTTCATCTACGTCACCCTCCACTGGCCCGCACTCCGCCGCTCCCCGCTGCCCTTCATCACCGCCCCTTCTTCCTCCCCCACCTCCAGCCCTGGCTGTAGCCCCCCTCCCAGCACCGTCCACTCCCCCCCCACCGCCGATTACACCGCCCAAACCCCAGCCCCCTCCCCGCCCCCGTCCCCGGCCCGCCCCGGCCCGGAACGAGCCGTTCCCGGGCGCGGAGCCTGTCCCTCTGGGCTGCCTCCTCCCCATGCCCCGGACCGAGCCGGCCCGGGGACCAACCCCCCCGTCCCGGCGCGACCCGCTCCCGGGGCCAGATCCCCTTGCTGTGGGCCGTCTCCCCACCCCGCCCCGGCACCAGCAGAGCACTGGGACAAATCCCCTCCCTCCTTTCCCTCCGCATCCCCAGGCCCTCGTCCCTGCCCCCGGCCGCCGCGCCGGTGGCCATCCCCTCCACCCCCCCCCCCCCCCCCCCATGCCCCATCGCCTACCCGGATCCCCAATGCTGCGCGTGTGGCCGGAAGGGCCACCTCGCTCGGGGATGCCCGAACAAAATCGAGGCCCGACCCCGCCCCGCTTCTCCCCCACTCCCCCGACTTTCCCCCGGCCCGAAAGCCCCCGACCCATCACCCCGCCAACCGACCCCTCGCCACACACCTCCCCAACCGCCGCGAGTCCCAGCCACCCCGCCACGTCTGGTGGAGTGCTGGAACTGCGACGGCCGAGGGCACATGAAGCACCAGTGCCCCAGCCCCCGCAACATGAATTCCCGATAAATTCCCCCACCTCCCGCCTTCCCACAACGTCTCCCTAAAACCCCTCCGCGAATAACGTTTTGGTTCCCCTGAGAGAAAAAAAAAAAAACATTTGTCGTTCTCATCCCCCCGTGCTTCTCGACATCCCCCAACCGCTTTAACCCTAGGCATCCCGGAAACTTGTGTCCCCCCCCCCCCCCAGTATTCCCAGTATCCCCGCCGTTTCCCCTACGAATTGTAGACTATTTGTCTGCCGCAAAACTTTCCTCTTTCCTTCAGCAAAGCCTGTGATAGCTGCAAGGGGACAGCTAAAGTAAAAAGATTGATAAAGATATGTGATACTAAAGTATGGGAGAGAGAACAGCCAAAAGCGCCCGACGCGCAAGTGAGCAGCGAGAGGGAGTACACGGATGCCCCGTAAACTCACCATGTCACTCGCCATGCTCGGAACTGGAGAGTCCGGCAATTGTAAACCCCTTTCGCCTTGTTCCGGAGCCCTGAGGTTTACTGGACGTTTAGCGTACCTGAGAGATACGAGTGGAAGTTCGTCAGGCGAACTTCCCCTCTAAGCAGGAGGGAGTTGTGACGTGGCGTCACATAATCCCCAGGAAAAATAGATTTTTTTTTTGAATAGTTTACCGAATCCCCGCGCTCGAAGTCCACCACCACACTTAACCCCGAGAAATGTAAATATTAGAATTTAAGAAATGTAAAATAATGTAAATAGTAATTTTAAGTAATGGAGTAACCCGCCACGATACCCCGAGACACCGAAGAGGCCGTCCCCAAAAATTCCCAAGAAAACCCAAAATAATTCCCTGTATACCCTTGAAAACCCATATGATTTCCCCACAAAATACCTTTTTCCCCTCCCCACACCCCCTGACGTATCCCAAGCAAGAAGATCAGCAAGTCCTGGAGAGGCGCACTACCACCACCAGCATCCCCGAGGAGAAGACCCACGCTGCACTGCTGGCTAGAGAGGGTCGCAAGAGACCATCCCGCGCTCACGGCAATTATATGGCTCAAATTTGCCACCAAAAAGAGAGACCGTGAGCGCGGCAATAGCCCACTCTACTCGTCGGCCGTGTCGATAAGGGACACATTCCAGAGCACGCGCAGCGAGAGAGTGGGGCGAGAGAGTACCCTCTCTATGCTAATGAGGGCAGCAGCGTGCGGTATTGATTGCCATTACCGACTCGTGAGAATTCCCACGTGCGAGAGATGTCCCCACGTGTTCTACCGCCTGCAGTATTCCTGGCCAATCAACTATCGCTCTCCAGGACAAGGACCAGCACGCATGCGCAAATTAATGAAGATCTCCGATGATTGGCAAATCATCGGAAACAAGTCAGTCCCGTATCCCCTTAAACCACAATTCCCATAAACCAAAATTCCTCACTTCGAGCGTAGCGGTTAGAGAGATAAGGCGAAATTAGCAATTTATATAGTGTGAGAGTTGTAGAGAGTGAGAGAGAGGGAAAGAGTGAGAAGAGTTGGAGAAAAGTGTGGAGAGCGTTAGAGAGTTTTGAGTGTTGAGAGTGGAATTTTGATTTGAGTTTTTTTTATTATTATCATTATATCGAGTTTTTCTTTTCTTCTGTTTTTTTATTATTGCGTTTTGAGTTTTTTTTGTTGTATAAAGTTTTTGAAGAATAACGAACAGGAGTGAGTGAGAGAAAGAGAAGGCGACAGGCGGGAAAGGGAAAGAGAACGAAGGAAAAGAAAGAGAGAACGAGGTGAGAAAAAGAGAGGGCGAAGAAAGAGAAAAAGAAAAGAAGCGAGAGAAACAACTCAGAGTGAGTAGCCGAAATTTTAAACTTTCGAGTGTGGCAAAAATTTTCATAAAAATTGTCCTTGCGTACCGGCCACGAGGCGGGCCGCCATTTTATACCGGTTAAAATTTTGCGTGCGTGTGTGTCCCTTAAGAGGATGTGAAAGGTTTTGGCGAACTCCGATGGCGTCGGCATAGTAGTGAACGGGGCACGCGCAACGAATTACCATCCGTGCGGCGCGCGCCACCGTTAGATGGCACTATACGCCATCGGCGATTCGACAGACAAACGTCACCGAGAACATGCAATCTCGGCGACGATAGATTTTCAAATAAAATTATCGCTCTATACAATGTAGCGAGCTCATGGAATTACTGACCGCTTGTATCGTTGAAATAAAGCAACGAAAACGTCGAGCGATTGTGCATGAGCATCGTCACCGAGAACATGCAGTCTCGGCGACGATAGATTTTTAAATAAATTTGTCGCTGTATAAATTTTAGCGAGCTCATGCAATTATTGCTCGACTGTATCGTTGGAAAAATTAACGAAAACATCGAGCGATTGTGCATGAGCATCGTCACCGAGAACATGCAATCTCGTCGACGATAGATTTTCAAATAAATTTGTCGCTGTATAAATTTTAGCGAGCTCATGCAATTATTGCTCGACTGTATCGTTGAAAAAATCAACGAAAACATCGAGCGATTGTGCATAAGCATCGTCACCGAGAACATGCAATCTCGGCGACGATAGATTTTTAAATAAATTTGTCGTTGTATAAATTTTAGCGAGCTCATGCAATTGTTGCTCGACTGTATCGTTGGAAAAATCAACGAAAACATCGAGCGATTGTGCATGAGCATCGTCACCGAGAACATGCAATCTCGGCGACGATAGACTTTCGAAAAAAAATATCGCTCTATGCAATGTAGCGAGCTCATGGAATTACTGATCGCTTGTATCGTTGAAATAAAGCAACGAAAACGTCGAGCGATTGTGCATGAGCATCGTCACCGAGAACATGCAATCTCGGCGACGATAGATTTTCAAATAAATTTGTCACTCTATGCAATGTAGCGAGCTCATGGAATTACTGATCGCTTGTATCGTTGAAATAAAGCAACGAAAACGTCGAGCGATTGTGCATGAGCATCGTCACCGAGAACATGCAATCTCGGCGACGATAGATTTTCGAAAAAAAATATCGCTCTATGCAATTGTTACGTCCTGCGACTTTCGGGATTTCCTTTTCTCATGGAGATTGTCAAATCCGACAATTCTCAAGGAATAAGAAAGGAAGTACAAAACATGGTCGAGTTCACGTGCGCATAATTTTCAGTCACCGAAACGAATCGATGGAATTTACCAGTACGAACTGTTGGTGAGAGCGAAGAGTTTTCGTCGCCAAGGCTCGCCTAAACGGCGACGGCTATCGCTGCTAATACTAACAATCGTCAATCGTCGGAAAGGAAACATATAGAGGCTAGCTGGAAATCCTTGGCGATAGCTTTGGGTTTCTCGGCGCATGGAGAGTCTCACAGCCCAGCATGAGATCAAGCATCGAAATTTTCTAAACAGCGCGTGACACTACCACCCGCGTGCGCACACATGTACGAGTGAGTAAAACTGTGGCCCGCACTAATTCTATTGTGCGTGGGGCCACGTGCTCGAGTGAACTGGCGCCCCAATATCAATGGTCCCACAAATGTATGTGTGCATGAGTGAGCGCATATGACGCACCAGCATCCTATGACAATATGACAGAGTGAATTCCCGGAAGTTGCATAAAGACGAATAATAATTAAGGATAGATTCAAGTATGATCACGAGTACCTGGGTCAGCCCATCAACAATCGTTATTTTTATATAATTTAAGGGTATGAAAGTGGGCATGAAAATTTCACACAAGTTCAAATAATATTTCCTTCTTTTAAAACATTAAATGCAAACTTATAACAACAATCATCACCTAAAATCGTGATGATTCTTTTCCACGAACATATACAGTATATCGTCACTATCGTTGACGATTAAGGATGTTTAGACGGGAACTTGAGGACCATTATCCAAAAGGAGTTCGGAGAAATCATATTTACATTTAAATAAATATTCGAAGCGAGTAACGAGAGACCGATTTCAACAGCGTGGACAAAGAATAAGACCACGTGACATCGTCCTGTAAACATAGAAAATTCCAGCACCAAAATTCGTTTTCGACAAAGGAAGGCGATGGCAGGCAAAGCCATGCGTCCTTTTTCCTCCAATACTCAAAGCCATTTTTCAACTCCAAGGCTGGTCATCTCACTCGCACCCCCGTAACCAATGAGAGCCTCCCCTACAATTCTAGCGGGTCCGCTTGGAAACGCTCCATGCGAGGCTCGTGGGTACGCTCTCTACGGAGTAGGGGAAATTATAACCAAATGAATCGAGATCACGAGTATACGATGGTCCAATTAAAACACCCCGACAAAGCATTTATGATGTTGCGATTTCATATCTTTTATAGTAAAATCACTAATGAACAAATACGAACTCGTGTGAATTTCGAATTGCATGGAGTGAATGAATCAATTTTTTCACAGGAGATAACCCGATTATTTAACTTAAACGGTTTATCAAATTATCTATTTCAAAACAAAATAAATAAAATCCAAATTAATCATAAATTCAATAATCAATTCAATCAAAAGTAATTCAACCGAAGCTAAAGTTTATCACTCGTTAAATTAATTTATGTAAACCTTTAAATCCATTTGAATCATGTTATTAATCAATAAAATGGAATATCAGTTATTAGAAATACATAATAGTAATTACATTCCTCTGTAAAAATCTAAATCATTAATAATAATTGTGGAAGTATGGACTGTACATGGATTGAATGATACAGAAAAATCTTGCATCATCCAAAAGAAAGAAATGGAGCGAAAAGAAAGGACAGGATAGGAAAAGATACATGAGGAAGTAGGAAGGAACGCATGAGTAAGGAGAGGATAGAGCGGATAGGAGTATGTAGGAGAGAGGGTAGAGAGAGTCCCTACGGAGGGGCCTCGCTAGCGCACGCGCCTCCGAAACAAGGGAACGAATGATGCGAAGAACGAGAGAAGAGTGAGAGAGTACGAAGGATACGGAGATGAATGAAGAGCGAGGGAGATGAATAGGCGGAGAGAAAAGTCACGCTACAACGCGCATGCGTAACCTTTTATGAAATCAGTGCAAATACCCAAAATAATGGGATTTGCAAATTTATTTTTGTGTAAGAGTGAATGAATGAATGAGTAAAAATAAGATAATGTTTATTCCAATAAAAATTCAATAACTATTCATGTAAGAAACAACTCTTCCAAAATTCATTGTATCGAGACATGAGGGGCGGTAAGCCCACGCATAGGCAAAGGCGTGCGGGGTGTAAAGCGTCCGAGGGGTCATACCCCACTTTTTCCTGACGGACAGCTTATATAATTAGGGTTCAGAGGCCCGGGAGAGTCAGTTTTAAGTTTGAGGCAGTTCAAGTTTAAGTTCAGTTCAGTTTTAAGTTTTTTTTTGTTGCAGTTTTGAAGTTCGAGTCCAAGTCCAGTCTTTAAAATTTCACAGTTTTGAGTCTTTAAAATTTCACAGTTCAGTCTTAAAAATTTCGCAGAGTCACTTCTTTTTGCTTTTACTTCAGTTTTGCGAGTTTTGTTTTTCACGGATTCTGCGCGAGTGTTTTAATTCACAAGGAAACATTCGTGAATAAAATGAATAAACTTATAATAAGTGAACTATCGTGTTGAATCAATTATTCTCCGCACCTCCACCTATCACCGCTTTCATCATCATCATCATCATCGTCGTCATCATCTTCATCATTATCACCGTCATCTTTTAAGTGTCCAGCTTAAAAACCACCACCACTACCGAGTAAGTACAATTAAAGAGTTTATCTTATTTTATTTTTTGCAAGCATGATATCTTTAAAGATAAAATCAGTGTGCGTTACCGAGTCTCGGACGAGAGCCTCCGGTGTTACGGGCCTGAGGGCTAACGTTGTCTATTAGGAAACTCCACCCGCGTATCAAGAGTTCCCCTTTTGCTCGAAATTTTTCCGTCATCGTATCATCTCATTTTATTTTCAATATGAGTGTCGTAATTCTCCGCGTTGGAATTAATTTCCTTTGTTTTCTAAAAATCTATAATCCATTTGCTTAGAATGAAAACTCGTATGTTTTACCTTCAAAATAATAAAGTGCGACCGAATAAATAATCCTCATCCAGAAAACAATGTTCGCTGAAATCTAAAAATCGTTTGGCGGGTACGAATAAAATATTCCGAGTGCCGTGTCTAATTAATCTGAATTTTCCAATTAATCGGGAGAACCAATTAAAATCATTAAAATCATTTCCTTCAACTCTCGTTTAATTTCAATTAAAATTCTAAACATCCGGTTACTTTATTCAAAACCTCTAAATTTATGGAAAGTATTTATGAAAAATAAACGGGTTTCAATTTCAATCATTATTTAATTTATCGTGAAGAATAATTAAAAATGGAAGATCTTTACGTAATAATATTAATTGGGAGTATGGCCGTAGGACTCGTGTTCATTCTTTCTCTTATTTGTTGCCTTTCGTGCGCGTGGGAAATTGTCGACCCCGTTACACAGTGTTAGTGAAATATTTTTCTTTTCGGGAGTTAGTCGGTGCACCGTGACACATTCTAAAATGACAGCTGTTCGAAATTTCGACCCATAAAAATTTGCTCGAAGGTCAATGACCCCCAATGACTCTACTCTCGTATCCATAGACGGTTCGTCGCCGGTCATCTTAATAGAGGCCTTGACTCGGCCTCAAAACCGTCCTTCCCCCGTCTCCCCAACCGACCGTAAACTCACAGCTGTGATTCGCGCGGACTATATTGTCATATATTGGGTTTAACGTGATTTTTACGTTTTTCCTTTCGTTTACGAGTCATTGTTTTTTTTTCCCTTCCATTATGGAGGATCTTCAAATTCGTTTCGCCGTTGGGGTAATGATAGTCATATTTCTTCTGGTTTTAAGCCTGGGGATTATGCTATTCTGTCCTTGTGGAACCCCCGTGTTGACTCCTCCTCCGACCCCGCATAATTCATTCGTCGATATCAGCGTGGATTCTACAATTGCGATAGAAATGAATACTCGAGATAAATAATTACATGAAGATTTACATCATCTTCCCCACATTTTCTTTGCGCAAACTCTTTCCCTTAAAATTTTCTTGTTTTGTTCAAATTCATTTTTAACAAATTTTCTTGATTATTTCTCGTCCTCTGACGTGTAACTTTATAATTACAAGAGCGACGCGATAATTTCTAGAAGGGATTTTCGCTGGCGCTGTAATTAAATAAAAACAGTTTTACAATCTAAATATCACGTAATTTCAAGATGAGAAATATTACTTAAATTTCATTATTGACAATTTTTCTTGACAAGTTAAAATCGAATTCTACCCCCTTTCATAAATTAAATCACAATACGCTCTCGCCCATCCTGATTTTTTTTCCGCAAGGTTAAGCTCGAAACAGGGCAACACTCTGACCGATGCGCTTTCTCCGAGAACGTGTAAAGGGAGAGCTTGCTTTCCTTGACCGAGATGGAAAAGTAGCAAGTCAGGACGTAACACAATGTAGCGAGCTCATGCAATTATTGCTCGACTGTATCGTTGAAAAAATCAACGGAAAAGTCGAGTGATTGTGCATGAGCATCGTCACCGAGAACATACAATCTCGGCGACGATAGATTTTCGGAAAAAATTATCGCTTCTTGCAATTTAGCTAGCTCATGCAATAATTGCTCGACTATATCGTTGAAAAAATCAACGAAAACGTCGAGCGATTGTGCATGAGCATCGTCACCGAGAACATGCAATCTCGGCGACGATAGATTTTTAAATAAAATTGTCGCTGTATAAAATTTAGCGAGCTCATGCAATTATTGCTCGACTGTATCGTTGAAAAAATCAACGAAAACGTCGAGCGATTGTGCATGAGCATCGTCACCGAGAACATGCGATCTCCGCGACGATAGATTTTCAAATAAAATTGTCGCTGTATGCAATGTAGCGAGCTCATGCAATTATTGCTCGACTGTATCGTTGAAAAAATCAACGAAAACGTCGAGCGATTGTGCATGAGCATCGTCACCGAGAACATGCAATCTCGGCGACGATAGATTTTTAAATAAAATTGTCACTGTATAAAATTTAGCGAGCTGATGCAATTATTGCTCGACTGTATCGTTGAAAAAATCAACGGAAAAGTCGAGTGATTGTGCATGAGCATCGTCACCGAGAACATACAATCTCGGTGACGATAGATTTTCGGAAAAAATTATCGCTTCTTGCAATTTAGCTAGCTCATGCAATTATTGCTCGACTGTATCGTTGAAAAAATCAAAGAAAACGTCGAGCGATTGTGCATGAGCATCGTCACCGAGAACATGCAATCTCGGCGACGATAGATTTTTAAATAAAATTGTCGCTGTATAAAATTTAGCGAGCTCATGCAATTATTGCTCGACTGTATCGTTGTAAAAATCAACGAAAACGTCGAGTGATTGTGCATGAGCATCGTCACCGAGAACATGCAATCCCGGCGACGATATATTTTTAAATAAATTTGTCGCTGTATAAATTTTAGCGAGCTCATGCAATTATTGCTCGACTGTATCGTTGAAAAAATCAACGAAAACGTCGAGCGATTGTGCATGAGCATCGTCACCGAGAACATGCAATCTCGGCGACGATAGATTTTCGGAAAAAATTATCGCTTCATGCAATTTAGCGAGCTCATGCAATTATTGCTCGACTGTATCGTTGAAAAAATCAACGAAAACGTCGAGCGATTATGCATGAGCATCGTCACCGAGAACATGCAATCTCGGCGACGATAGATTTTGGAAAAAAAATATCGCTCTATGCAATGTAGCGAGCTCATGCAATTATTGCTCGGCTGTATCGTTGAAAAAATCAACGAAAACGTAGAGCGATTGTGCATGAGCATCGTCACCGAGAACATGCAATCTCGGCGACGATAGATTTTTAAATAAAATTGTCGCTGTATAAAATTTAGCGAGCTCATGCAATTATTGCTCGACTGTATCGTTGAAAAAATCAACGAAAACGTCGAGCGATTGTGCATGAGCATCGTCACCGAGAACATGCAATCTCCGCGACGATAGATTTTCAAATAAAATTGTCGCTGTATGCAATGTAGCGAGCTCATGCAATTATTGCTCGACTGTATCGTTGAAAAAATCAACGAAAACGTCGAGCGATTGTGCATGAGCATCGTCACCGAGAACATGCAATCTCGGCGACGATAGATTTTTAAATAAAATTGTCGCTGTATAAAATTTAGCGAGCTGATGCAATTATTGCTCGACTGTATCGTTGAAAAAATCAACGATAACGTCGAGCGATTGTGCATGAGCATCGTCACCGAGAACATGCAATCTCCGCGACGATAGATTTTCAAATAAAATTGTCGCTGTATGCAATGTAGCGAGCTCATGCAATTATTGCTCGACTGTATCGTTGAAAAAATCAACGAAAACGTCGAGCGATTGTGCATGAGCATCGTAACCGAGAACATGCAATCTCGGCGACGATAGATTTTTAAATAAAATTGTTGCTGTATAAAATTTAGCGAGCTGATGCAATTATTGCTCGACTGTATCGTTGAAAAAATCAACGAAAACGTCGAGCGATTGTGCATGAGCATCGTCACCGAGAACATGCAATCTCGGCGACTATATATTTTCGGAAAAAATTATCGCTTCATGCAATTTAGCGAGCTCATGCAATTATTGCTCGACTGTATCGTTGAAAAAATCAACGAAAACGTCGAGCGATTATGCATGAGCATCGTCACCGAGAACATGCAATCTCGGCGACGATAGATTTTGGAAAAAAAATATCGCTCTATGCAATGTAGCGAGCTCATGCAATTATTGCTCGGCTGTATCGTTGAAAAAATCAACGAAAACGTCGAGTGATTGTGCATGAGCATCGTCACCGAGAACATGCAATCTCGGCGACGATATATTTTTAAATAAATTTGTCGCTTCATACAATTTAGCGAGCTCATGCAATTATTGCTCGGCTGTATCGTTGAAAAAATCAACGAAAACGTCGAGCGATTATGCATGAGCATCTTCACCGAGAACATGCAATCTCGGCGACGATAGATTTTGGAAAAAAAATATCGCTCTATGCAATGTAGCGAGCTCATGCAATTATTGCTCGGCTGTATCGTTGAAAAAATTAACGAAAACGTCGGGCGATTGTGCATGAGCATCGTCACCGAGAACATGCAATCTCGGCGACGATAGATTTTTAAATAAAATTGTCGCTGTATAAATTTTAGCGAGCTCATGCAATTATTGCTCGACGGTATCGTTGAAAAAATCAACGAAAACGTCGAGTGATTGTGCATGAGCATCGTCACCGAGAACATGCAATCCCGGCGACGATAGATTTTCGGAAAAAATTATCGCTTCATGCAATTTAGCGAGCTCATGCAATTATTGCTGGACTGTATCGTTGAAAAAATTAACGAAAACGTCGAGTGATTGTGCATGAGCATCGTCACCGAGAACATGCAATCTCGGCGACGATAGATTTTTAAATAAAATTGTCGCTGTATAAATTTTAGCGAGCTCATGCAATTATTGCTCGACGGTATCGTTGAAAAAATCAACGAAAACGTCGAGTGATTGTGCATGAGCATCGTCACCGAGAACATGCAATCCCGGCGACGATAGATTTTCGGAAAAAATTATCGCTTCATGCAATTTAGCGAGCTCATGCAATTATTGCTGGACTGTATCGTTGAAAAAATCAACGAAAACGTCGAGTGATTGTGCATGAGCATCGTCACCGAGAACATGCAATCTCGGCGACGATAGATTTTTAAATAAAATTGTCGCTGTATAAAATTTAGCGAACCCTTGCAGTTATTGCTCGACTGTATCGTTGAAAAAATCAACGAAAACGTCGAGTGATTGTGCATGAGCATCGTCACCGTGAACATGCAATCTCGGCGACGATAGATTTTGGAAAAAAAATATCGCTCTATGCAATGTAGCGAGCTCATGCAATTATTGCTCGACTGTATCGTTGAAAAAATCAACGAAAACGTCGAGCGATTATGCATGAGCATCGTCACCGAGAACATGCAATCTCGGCGACGATAGATTGTGGAAAAAAAATATCGCTCTATGCAATGTAGCGAGCTCATGCAATTATTGCTCGGCTGTATCGTTGAAAAAATCAACGAAAACGTCGAGCGATTGTGCATGAGCATGGTCACCGAGAACATGCAATCTCGGCGACGATAGATTTTTAAATAACATTGTCGCTGTATAAAATTTAGCGAACGCATGCAATTATTGCTCGACTGTATCGTTGAAAAAATCAACGAAAACGTCGAGCGATTGTGCATGAGCATCGTCACCGCGAACATGCAATCTCGGCGACGATAGATTTCTAAATAAAATTGTCGCTGTATAAAATTTAGCGAGCTGATGCAATTATTGCTCGACTGTATCGTTGAAAAAATCAACGAAAACGTCGAGCGATTGTGCATGAGCATCGTCACCGAGAACATGCAATCTCCGCGACGATAGATTTTCAAATAAAATTGTCGCTGTATGCAATGTAGCGAGCTCATGCAATTATTGCTCGACTGTATCGTTGAAAAAATCAACGAAAACGTCGAGCGATTGTGCATGAGCATCGTCACCGAGAACATGCAATCTCGGCGACGATATATTTTTAAATAAATTTGTCGCTTCATACAATTTAGCGAGCTCATGCAATTATTGCTCGGCTGTATCGTTGAAAAAATCAACGAAAACGTCGAGCGATTATGCATGAGCATCGTCACCGAGAACATGCAATCTCGGCGACGATAGATTTTGGAAAAAAAATATCGCTCTATGCAATGTAGCGAGCTCATGCAATTATTGCTCTACTGTATCGTTGAAAAAATCAACGAAAACGTCGAGCGATTATGCATGAGCATCGTCACCGAGAACATGCAATCTCGGCGACGATATATTTTTCAATAAATTTGTCGCTGTATAAATTTTAGCGAGCTCATGCAATTATTGCTCGACTGTATCGTTGAAAAAATCAACGAAAACGTCGAGTGATTGTGCATGAGCATCGTCACCGAGAACATGCAATCCCGGCGACGATAGATTTTCGGAAAAAATTATCGCTTCATGCAATTTAGCGAGCTCATGCAATTATTGCTGGACTGTATCGTTGAAAAAATCAACGTAAACGTCGAGCGATTGTGCATGAGCATCGTCACCGAGAACATGCAATCTCGGCGACGATAGATTTTTAAATAAAATTGTCGCTGTATAAATTTTAGCGAGCTCATGCAATTATTCCTCGACTGTATCGTTGAAAAAATCAACGAAAACGTCGAGCGATTGTGCATGAGCATCGTCACCGAGAACATGCAATCTCGGCGACGATAGATTTTCGGAAAAAATTATCGCTTCATGCAATTTAGCGAGCTCATGCAATTATTGTTCGACTGTATCGTTGAAAAAATCAACGAAAACGTCGAGCGATTGTGCATGAGCATCGTCACCGAGAACATGCAATCTCCGCGACGATAGATTTTCAAATAAAATTGTCGCTGTATGCAATGTAGCGAGCTCATGCAATTATTGCTCGACTGTATCGTTGAAAAAATCAACGAAAACGTCGAGCGATTGTGCATGAGCATCGTCACCGAGAACATGCAATCTCGGCGACGATATATTTTTAAATAAATTTGTCGCTTCATACAATTTAGCGAGCTCATGCAATTATTGCTCGGCTGTATCGTTGAAAAAATCAACGAAAACGTCGAGCGATTATGCATGAGCATCGTCACCGAGAACATGCAATCTCGGCGACGATAGATTTTGGAAAAAAAATATCGCTCTATGCAATGTAGCGAGCTCATGCAATTATTGCTCGACTGTATCGTTGAAAAAATCAACGAAAACGTCGAGCGATTATGCATGAGCATCGTCACCGAGAACATGCAATCTCGGCGACGATAGATTTTGGAAAAAAAATATCGCTCTATGCAATGTAGCGAGCTCATGCAATTATTGCTCGGCTGTATCGTTGAAAAAATCAACGAAAACGTCGAGCGATTGTGCATGAGCATCGTCACCGAGAACATGCAATCCCGGCGACGATAGATATTCGGAAAAAATTATCGCTTCATGCAATTTAGCGAGCTCATGCAATTATTGCTGGAGTGTATCGTTGAAAAAATCAACGAAAACGTCGAGCGATTGTGCATGAGCATCGTCACCGAGAACATGCAATCTCGGCGACGATAGATTTTTAAATAAAATTGTCGCTGTATAAAATTTAGCGAACCCTTGCAATTATTGCTCGACTGTATCGTTGAAAAAATCAACGAAAACGTCGAGTGATTGTGCATGAGCATCGTCACCGTGAACATGCAATCTCGGCGACGATAGATTTTGGAAAAAAAATATCGCTCTATGCAATGTAGCGAGCTCATGCAATTATTGCTCGACTGTATCGTTGTAAAAATCAACGAAAACGTCGAGTGATTGTGCATGAGCATCGTCACCGAGAACATGCAATCTCGGCGACGATATATTTTCGAAAAAAAATATCGCTCTATGCAATGTAGCGAGCTCATGCAATTATTGCTCGACTGTATCGTTGTAAAAATCAACGAAAACGTCGAGTGATTGTGCATGAGCATCGTCACCGAGAACATGCAATCTCGGCGACGATATATTTTTAAATAAATTTGTCGCTGTATAAATTT
Organism: Dyspetes luteomarginatus; assembly: GCA_963669185.1. Lineage (NCBI taxonomy): Eukaryota > Metazoa > Arthropoda > Insecta > Hymenoptera > Ichneumonidae > Dyspetes > Dyspetes luteomarginatus. The sequence goes on from OY769905.1 coordinate 11,744,490, forward strand.
TAGCGAGCTCATGCAATTATTCCTCGACTGTATCGTTGAAAAAATCAACGAAAACGTCGAGCGATTGTGCATGAGCATCGTCACCGAGAACATGCAATCTCGGCGACGATAGATTTTCGGAAAAAATTATCGCTTCATGCAATTTAGCGAGCTCATGCAATTATTGCTCGACTGTATCGTTGAAAAAATCAACGAAAACGTCGAGCGATTATGCATGAGCATCGTCACCGAGAACATGCAATCTCGGCGACGATAGATTTTGGAAAAAAAATATCGCTCTATGCAATGTAGCGATCTCATGCAATTATTGCTCGGCTGTATCGTTGAAAAAATCAACGAAAACGTCGAGCGATTGTGCATGAGCATCGTCACCGAGAACATGCAATCTCGGCGACGATAGATTTTTAAATAAAATTGTCGCTGTATAAAATTTAGCGAACGCATGCAATTATTGCTCGACTGTATCGTTGAAAAAATCAACGAAAACGTCGAGCGATTGTGCATGAGCATCGTCACCGAGAACATGCAATCTCCGCGACGATAGATTTTCAAATAAAATTGTCGCTGTATGCAATGTAGCGAGCTCATGCAATTATTGCTCGACTGTATCGTTGAAAAAATCAACGAAAACGTCGAGCGATTGTGCATGAGCATCGTCACCGAGAACATGCAATCTCGGCGACGATAGATTTTTAGATAAAATTGTCGCTGTATAAAATTTAGCGAGCTGATGCAATTATTGCTCGACTGTATCGTTGAAAAAATCAACGGAAAAGTCGAGTGATTGTGCATGAGCATCGTCACCGAGAACATACAATCTCGGTGACGATAGATTTTCGGAAAAAATTATCGCTTCTTGCAATTTAGCTAGCTCATGCAATTATTGCTCGACTGTATCGTTGAAAAAATCAACGAAAACGTCGAGCGATTGTGCATGAGCATCGTCACCGAGAACATGCAATCTCGGCGACGATAGATTTTTAAATAAAATTGTCGCTGTATAAAATTTAGCGAACCCATGCAATTATTGCTCGACTGTATCGTTGAAAAAATCAACGAAAACGTCGAGCGATTGTGCATGTGCATTGTCACCGAGAACATGCAATCTCGGCGACGAAAGATTTTTAAATAAAATTGTCGCTGTATGAAATTTAGCGAGCTCATGCAATTATTGCTCGACTGTATCGTTGTAAAAATCAACGAAAACGTCGAGTGATTGTGCATGAGCATCGTCACCGAGAACATGCAATCCCGGCGACGATATATTTTTAAATAAATTTGTCGCTGTATGAATTTTAGCGAGCTCATGCAATTATTGCTCGACTGTATCGTTGAAAAAATCAACGAAAACGTCGAGCGATTGTGCATGAGCATCGTCACCGAGAACATGCAATCTCGGCGACGATAGATTTTCGGAAAAAATTATCGCTTCATGCAATTTAGCGAGCTCATGCAATTATTGCTCGACTGTATCGTTGAAAAAATCAACGAAAACGTCGAGCGATTATGCATGAGCATCGTAACCGAGAACATGCAATCTCGGCGACGATAGATTTTGGAAAAAAAATATCGCTCTATGCAATGTAGCGAGCTCATGCAATTATTGCTCGGCTGTATCGTTGAAAAAATCAACGAAAACGTCGAGCGATTGTGCATGAGCATCGTCACCGAGAACATGCAATCTCGGCGACGATAGATTTTTAAATAAAATTGTCGCTGTATAAAATTTAGCGAGCTCATGCAATTATTGCTCGACTGTATCGTTGAAAAATTCAACGAAAACGTCGAGCGATTGTGCATGAGCATCGTCACCGAGAACATGCAATCTCGGCGACGATAGATTTTTAAATAAAATTGTCGCTGTATAAAATTTAGCGAGCTGATGCAATTATTGCTCGACTGTATCGTTGAAAAAATCAACGGAAAAGTCGAGTGATTGTGCATGAGCATCGTCACCGAGAACATACAATCTCGGTGACGATAGATTTTCGGAAAAAATTATCGCTTCTTGCAATTTAGCTAGCTCATGCAATTATTGCTCGACTGTATCGTTGAAAAAATCAACGAAAACGTCGAGCGATTGTGCATGAGCATCGTCACCGAGAACATGCAATCTCGGCGACGATAGATTTTTAAATAAAATTGTCGCTGTATAAAATTTAGCGAACCCATGCAATTATTGCTCGACTGTATCGTTGAAAAAATCAACGAAAACGTCGAGCGATTGTGCATGTGCATTGTCACCGAGAACATGCAATCTCGGCGACGAAAGATTTTTAAATAAAATTGTCGCTGTATGAAATTTAGCGAGCTCATGCAATTATTGCTCGACTGTATCGTTGTAAAAATCAACGAAAACGTCGAGTGATTGTGCATGAGCATCGTCACCGAGAACATGCAATCCCGGCGACGATATATTTTTAAATAAATTTGTCGCTGTATGAATTTTAGCGAGCTCATGCAATTATTGCTCGACTGTATCGTTGAAAAAATCAACGAAAACGTCGAGCGATTGTGCATGAGCATCGTCACCGAGAACATGCAATCTCGGCGACGATAGATTTTCGGAAAAAATTATCGCTTCATGCAATTTAGCGAGCTCATGCAATTATTGCTCGACTGTATCGTTGAAAAAATCAACGAAAACGTCGAGCGATTATGCATGAGCATCGTCACCGAGAACATGCAATCTCGGCGACGATAGATTTTGGAAAAAAAATATCGCTCTATGCAATGTAGCGAGCTCATGCAATTATTGCTCGGCTGTATCGTTGAAAAAATCAACGAAAACGTCGAGCGATTGTGCATGAGCATCGTCACCGAGAACATGCAATCTCGGCGACGATAGATTTTTAAATAAAATTGTCGCTGTATAAAATTTAGCGAGCTCATGCAATTATTGCTCGACTGTATCGTTGAAAAAATCAACGAAAACGTCGAGCGATTGTGCATGAGCATCGTCACCGAGAACATGCAATCTCCGCGACGATAGATTTTCAAATAAAATTGTCGCTGTATGCAATGTAGCGAGCTCATGCAATTATTGCTCGACTGTATCGTTGAAAAAATCAACGAAAACGTCGAGCGATTGTGCATGAGCATCGTCACCGAGAACATGCAATCTCGGCGACGATAGATTTTTAAATAAAATTCTCGCTGTATAAAATTTAGCGAGCTGATGCAATTATTGCTCGACTGTATCGTTGAAAAAATCAACGATAACGTCGAGCGATTGTGCATGAGCATCGTCACCGAGAACATGCAATCTCCGCGACGATAGATTTTCGGAAAAAATTATCGCTTCTTGCAATTTAGCTAGCTCATGCAATTATTGCTCGACTGTATCGTTGAAAAAATCAACGAAAACGTCGAGCGATTGTGCATGAGCATCGTCACCGAGAACATGCAATCTCGGCGACGATAGATTTTTAAATAAAATTGTCGCTGTATAAAATTTAGCGAACCCATGCAATTATTGCTCGACTGTATCGTTGAAAAAATCAACGAAAACGTCGAGCGATTGTGCATGTGCATTGTCACCGAGAACATGCAATCTCGGCGACGAAAGATTTTTAAATAAAATTGTCGCTGTATGAAATTTAGCGAGCTCATGCAATTATTGCTCGACTGTATCGTTGTAAAAATCAACGAAAACGTCGAGTGATTGTGCATGAGCATCGTCACCGAGAACATGCAATCCCGGCGACGATATATTTTTAAATAAATTTGTCGCTGTATGAATTTTAGCGAGCTCATGCAATTATTGCTCGACTGTATCGTTGAAAAAATCAACGAAAACGTCGAGCGATTGTGCATGAGCATCGTCACCGAGAACATGCAATCTCGGCGACGATAGATTTTCGGAAAAAATTATCGCTTCATGCAATTTAGCGAGCTCATGCAATTATTGCTCGACTGTATCGTTGAAAAAATCAACGAAAACGTCGAGCGATTATGCATGAGCATCGTCACCGAGAACATGCAATCTCGGCGACGATAGATTTTGGAAAAAAAATATCGCTCTATGCAATGTAGCGAGCTCATGCAATTATTGCTCGGCTGTATCGTTGAAAAAATCAACGAAAACGTCGAGCGATTGTGCATGAGCATCGTCACCGAGAACATGCAATCTCGGCGACGATAGATTTTTAAATAAAATTGTCGCTGTATAAAATTTAGCGAGCTCATGCAATTATTGCTCGACTGTATCGTTGAAAAAATCAACGAAAACGTCGAGCGATTGTGCATGAGCATCGTCACCGAGAACATGCAATCTCCGCGACGATAGATTTTCAAATAAAATTGTCGCTGTATGCAATGTAGCGAGCTCATGCAATTATTGCTCGACTGTATCGTTGAAAAAATCAACGAAAACGTCGAGCGATTGTGCATGAGCATCGTCACCGAGAACATGCAATCTCGGCGACGATAGATTTTTAAATAAAATTGTCGCTGTATAAAATTTAGCGAGCTGATGCAATTATTGCTCGACTGTATCGTTGAAAAAATCAACGATAACGTCGAGCGATTGTGCATGAGCATCGTCACCGAGAACATGCAATCTCCGCGACGATAGATTTTCAAATAAAATTGTCGCTGTATGCAATGTAGCGAGCTCATGCAATTATTGCTCGACTGTATCGTTGAAAAAATCAACGAAAACGTCGAGCGATTGTGCATGAGCATCGTAACCGAGAACATGCAATCTCGGCGACGATAGATTTTCAAATAAAATTGTTGCTGTATAAAATTTAGCGAGCTGATGCAATTATTGCTCGACTGTATCGTTGAAAAAATCAACGAAAACGTCGAGCGATTGTGCATGAGCATCGTCACCGAGAACATGCAATCTCGGCGACTATATATTTTCGGAAAAAATTATCGCTTCATGCAATTTAGCGAGCTCATGCAATTATTGCTCGACTGTATCGTTGAAAAAATCAACGAAAACGTCGAGCGATTATGCATGAGCATCGTCACCGAGAACATGCAATCTCGGCGACGATAGATTTTGGAAAAAAAATATCGCTCTATGCAATGTAGCGAGCTCATGCAATTATGGCTCGGCTGTATCGTTGAAAAAATCAACGAAAACGTCGAGTGATTGTGCATGAGCATCGTCACCGAGAACATGCAATCTCGGCGACGATATATTTTTAAATAAATTTGTCGCTTCATACAATTTAGCGAGCTCATGCAATTATTGCTCGGCTTTATCGTTGAAAAAATCAACGAAAACGTCGAGCGATTATGCATGAGCATCGTCACCGAGAACATGCAATCTCGGCGACGATAGATTTTGGAAAAAAAATATCGCTCTATGCAATGTAGCGAGCTCATGCAATTATTGCTCGGCTGTATCGTTGAAAAAATCAACGAAAACGTCGGGCGATTGTGCATGAGCATCGTCACCGAGAACATGCAATCTCGGCGACGATAGATTTTTAAATAAAATTGTCGCTGTATAAAATTTAGCGAACCCTTGCAGTTATTGCTCGACTGTATCGTTGAAAAAATCAACGAAAACGTCGAGTGATTGTGCATGAGCATCGTCACCGTGAACATGCAATCTCGGCGACGATAGATTTTGGAAAAAAAATATCGCTCTATGCAATGTAGCGAGCTCATGCAATTATGGCTCGGCTGTATCGTTGAAAAAATCAACGAAAACGTCGAGTGATTGTGCATGAGCATCGTCACCGAGAACATGCAATCTCGGCGACGATATATTTTTAAATAAATTTGTCGCTTCATACAATTTAGCGAGCTCATGCAATTATTGCTCGGCTTTATCGTTGAAAAAATCAACGAAAACGTCGAGCGATTATGCATGAGCATCGTCACCGAGAACATGCAATCTCGGCGACGATAGATTTTGGAAAAAAAATATCGCTCTATGCAATGTAGCGAGCTCATGCAATTATTGCTCGGCTGTATCGTTGAAAAAATCAACGAAAACGTCGGGCGATTGTGCATGAGCATCGTCACCGAGAACATGCAATCTCGGCGACGATAGATTTTTAAATAAAATTGTCGCTGTATAAAATTTAGCGAACCCTTGCAGTTATTGCTCGACTGTATCGTTGAAAAAATCAACGAAAACGTCGAGTGATTGTGCATGAGCATCGTCACCGTGAACATGCAATCTCGGCGACGATAGATTTTGGAAAAAAAATATCGCTCTATGCAATGTAGCGAGCTCATGCAATTATTGCTCGACTGTATCGTTGAAAAAATCAACGAAAACGTCGAGCGATTATGCATGAGCATCGTCACCGAGAACATGCAATCTCGGCGACGATAGATTGTGGAAAAAAAATATCGCTCTATGCAATGTAGCGAGCTCATGCAATTATTGCTCGGCTGTATCGTTGAAAAAATCAACGAAAACGTCGAGCGATTGTGCATGAGCATGGTCACCGAGAACATGCAATCTCGGCGACGATAGATTTTTAAATAAAATTGTCGCTGTATAAAATTTAGCGAACGCATGCAATTATTGCTCGACTGTATCGTTGAAAAAATCAACGAAAACGTCGAGCGATTGTGCATGAGCATCGTCACCGCGAATATGCAATCTCGGCGACGATAGATTTCTAAATAAAATTGTCGCTGTATGAAATTTAGCGAGCTGATGCAATTATTGCTCGACTGTATCGTTGAAAAAATCAACGAAAACGTCGAGCGATTGTGCATGAGCATCGTCACCGAGAACATGCAATCTCCGCGACGATAGATTTTCAAATAAAATTGTCGCTGTATGCAATGTAGCGAGCTCATGCAATTATTGCTCGACTGTATCGTTGAAAAAATCAACGAAAACGTCGAGCGATTGTGCATGAGCATCGTCACCGAGAACATGCAATCTCGGCGACGATATATTTTTAAATAAATTTGTCGCTTCATACAATTTAGCGAGCTCATGCAATTATTGCTCGGCTGTATCGTTGAAAAAATCAACGAAAACGTCGAGCGATTATGCATGAGCATCGTCACCGAGAACATGCAATCTCGGCGACGATAGATTTTGGAAAAAAAATATCGCTCTATGCAATGTAGCGAGCTCATGCAATTATTGCTCGGCTGTATCGTTGAAAAAATCAACGAAAACGTCGGGCGATTGTGCATGAGCATCGTCACCGAGAACATGCAATCTCGGCGACGATAGATTTTTAAATAAAATTGTCGCTGTATAAAATTTAGCGAACCCTTGCAGTTATTGCTCGACTGTATCGTTGAAAAAATCAACGAAAACGTCGAGTGATTGTGCATGAGCATCGTCACCGTGAACATGCAATCTCGGCGACGATAGATTTTGGAAAAAAAATATCGCTCTATGCAATGTAGCGAGCTCATGCAATTATTGCTCGACTGTATCGTTGAAAAAATCAACGAAAACGTCGAGCGATTATGCATGAGCATCGTCACCGAGAACATGCAATCTCGGCGACGATAGATTGTGGAAAAAAAATATCGCTCTATGCAATGTAGCGAGCTCATGCAATTATTGCTCGGCTGTATCGTTGAAAAAATCAACGAAAACGTCGAGCGATTGTGCATGAGCATGGTCACCGAGAACATGCAATCTCGGCGACGATAGATTTTTAAATAAAATTGTCGCTGTATAAAATTTAGCGAACGCATGCAATTATTGCTCGACTGTATCGTTGAAAAAATCAACGAAAACGTCGAGCGATTGTGCATGAGCATCGTCACCGCGAACATGCAATCTCGGCGACGATAGATTTCTAAATAAAATTGTCGCTGTATGAAATTTAGCGAGCTGATGCAATTATTGCTCGACTGTGTCGTTGAAAAAATCAACGAAAACGTCGAGCGATTGTGCATGAGCATCGTCACCGAGAACATGCAATCTCCGCGACGATAGATTTTCAAATAAAATTGTCGCTGTATGCAATGTAGCGAGCTCATGCAATTATTGCTCGACTGTATCGTTGAAAAAATCAACGAAAACGTCGAGCGATTGTGCATGAGCATCGTCACCGAGAACATGCAATCTCGGCGACGATATATTTTTAAATAAATTTGTCGCTTCATACAATTTAGCGAGCTCATGCAATTATTGCTCGGCTGTATCGTTGAAAAAATCAACGAAAACGTCGAGCGATTATGCATGAGCATCGTCACCGAGAACATGCAATCTCGGCGACGATAGATTTTGGAAAAAAAATATCGCTCTATGCAATGTAGCGAGCTCATGCAATTATTGCTCGACTGTATCGTTGCAAAAATCAACGAAAACGTCGAGCGATTATGCATGAGCATCGTCACCGAGAACATGCAATCTCGGCGACGATAGATTTTGGAAAAAAAATATCGCTCTATGCAATGTAGCGAGCTCATGCAATTATTGCTCGGCTGTATCGTTGAAAAAATCAACGAAAACGTCGAGCGATTGGGCATGAGCATCGTCACCGAGAACATGCAATCTCGGCGACGATAGATTTTTAAATAAAATTGTCGCTGTATAAAATTTAGCGAACGCATGCAATTATTGCTCGACTGTATCGTTGAAAAAATCAACGAAAACGTCGAGTGATTGTGCATGAGCATCGTCACCGAGAACATGCAATCTCGGCGACGATAGATTTTCGGAAAAAATTATCGCTTCATGCAATTTAGCGAGCTCATGCAATTATTGCTCGACTGTATCGTTGAAAAAATCAACGAAAACGTCGAGCGATTATGCATGAGCATCGTCACCGAGAACATGCAATCTCGGCGACGATAGATTTTGGAAAAAAAATATCGCTCTATGCAATGTAGCTATCTCATGCAATTATTGCTCGGCTGTATCGTTGAAAAAATCAACGAAAACGTCGAGCGATTGTGCATGAGCATCGTCACCGAGAACATGCAATCTCGGCGACGATAGATTTTTAAATAAAATTGTCGCTGTATAAAATTTAGCGAACGCATGCAATTATTGCTCGACTGTATCGTTGAAAAAATCAACGAAAACGTCGAGCGATTGTGCATGAGCATCGTCACCGAGAACATGCAATCTCCGCGACGATAGATTTTCAAATAAAATTGTCGCTGTATGCAATGTAGCGAGCTCATGCAATTATTGCTCGACTGTATCGTTGAAAAAATCAACGAAAACGTCGAGCGATTGTGCATGAGCATCGTCACCGAGAACATGCAATCTCGGCGACGATAGATTTTTAAATAAAATTGTCGCTGTATAAAATTTAGCGAGCTGATGCAATTATTGCTCGACTGTATCGTTGAAAAAATCAACGGAAAAGTCGAGTGATTGTGCATGAGCATCGTCACCGAGAACATACAATCTCGGTGACGATAGATTTTCGGAAAAAATTATCGCTTCTTGCAATTTAGCTAGCTCATGCAATTATTGCTCGACTGTATCGTTGAAAAAATCAACGAAAACGTCGAGCGATTGTGCATGAGCATCGTCACCGAGAACATGCAATCTCGGCGACGATAGATTTTCGGAAAAAATTATCGCTTCATGCAATTTAGCGAGCTCATGCAATTATTGCTCGACTGTATCGTTGAAAAAATCAACGAAAACGTCGAGCGATTATGCATGAGCATCGTCACCGAGAACATGCAATCTCGGCGACGATAGATTTTGGAAAAAAAATATCGCTCTATGCAATGTAGCGAGCTCATGCAATTATTGCTCGGCTGTATCGTTGAAAAAATCAACGAAAACGTCGAGCGATTGTGCATGAGCATCGTCACCGAGAACATGCAATCTCGGCGACGATAGATTTTTAAATAAAATTGTCGCTGTATAAAATTTAGCGAGCTCATGCAATTATTGCTCGACTGTATCGTTGAAAAAATCAACGAAAACGTCGAGCGATTGTGCATGAGCATCGTCACCGAGAACATGCAATCTCCGCGACGATAGATTTTCAAATAAAATTGTCGCTGTATGCAATGTAGCGAGCTCATGCAATTATTGCTCGACTGTATCGTTGAAAAAATCAACGAAAACGTCGAGCGATTGTGCATGAGCATCGTCACCGAGAACATGCAATCTCGGCGACGATAGATTTTTAAATAAAATTGTCGCTGTATAAAATTTAGCGAGCTGATGCAATTATTGCTCGACTGTATCGTTGAAAAAATCAACGGAAAAGTCGAGTGATTGTGCATGAGCGTCGTCACCGAGAACATACAATCTCGGTGACGATAGATTTTCGGAAAAAATTATCGCTTCTTGCAATTTAGCTAGCTCATGCAATTATTGCTCGACTGTATCGTTGAAAAAATCAACGAAAACGTCGAGCGATTGTGCATGAGCATCGTCACCGAGAACATGCAATCTCGGCGACGATAGATTTTCGGAAAAAATTATCGCTTCATGCAATTTAGCGAGCTCATGCAATTATTGCTCGACTGTATCGTTGAAAAAATCAACGAAAACGTCGAGCGATTGTGCATGAGCATCGTCACCGAGAACATGCAATCTCGGCGACGATAGATTTTTAAATAAAATTGTCGCTGTATAAAATTTAGCGAGCTCATGCAATTATTGCTCGACTGTATCGTTGAAAAAATCAACGAAAACGTCGAGCGATTGTGCATGAGCATCGTCACCGAGAACATGCAATCTCCGCGACGATAGATTTTCAAATAAAATTGTCGCTGTATGCAATGTAGCGAGCTCATGCAATTATTGCTCGACTGTATCGTTGAAAAAATCAACGAAAACGTCGAGCGATTGTGCATGAGCATCGTCACCGAGAACATGCAATCTCGGCGACGATAGATTTTTAAATAAAATTGTCGCTGTATAAAATTTAGCGAGCTGATGCAATTATTGCTCGACTGTATCGTTGAAAAAATCAACGGAAAAGTCGAGTGATTGTGCATGAGCATCGTCACCGAGAACATACAATCTCGGTGACGATAGATTTTCGGAAAAAATTATCGCTTCTTGCAATTTAGCTAGCTCATGCAATTATTGCTCGACTGTATCGTTGAAAAAATCAACGAAAACGTCGAGCGATTGTGCATGAGCATCGTCACCGAGAACATGCAATCTCGGCGACGATAGATTTTCGGAAAAAATTATCGCTTCATGCAATTTAGCGAGCTCATGCAATTATTGCTCGACTGTATCGTTGAAAAAATCAACGAAAACGTCGAGCGATTATGCATGAGCATCGTCACCGAGAACATGCAATCTCCGCGACGATAGATTTTCAAATAAAATTGTCGCTGTATGCAATGTAGCGAGCTCATGCAATTATTGCTCGACTGTATCGTTGAAAAAATCAACGAAAACGTCGAGCGATTGTGCATGAGCATCGTCACCGAGAACATGCAATCTCGGCGACGATAGATTTTTAAATAAAATTGTCGCTGTATAAAATTTAGCGAGCTGATGCAATTATTGCTCGACTGTATCGTTGAAAAAATCAACGATAACGTCGAGCGATTGTGCATGAGCATCGTCACCGAGAACATGCAATCTCCGCGACGATAGATTTTCAAATAAAATTGTCGCTGTATGCAATGTAGCGAGCTCATGCAATTATTGCTCGACTGTATCGTTGAAAAAATCAACGAAAACGTCGAGCGATTGTGCATGAGCATCGTAACCGAGAACATGCAATCTCGGCGACGATAGATGTTTAAATAAAATTGTTGCTGTATAAAATTTGGCGAGCTGATGCAATTATTGCTCGACTGTATCGTTGAAAAAATCAACGAAAACGTCGAGCGATTGTGCATGAGCATCGTCACCGAGAACATGCAATCTCGGCGACTATATATTTTCGGAAAAAATTATCGCTTCATGCAATTTAGCGAGCTCATGCAATTATTGCTCGACTGTATCGTTGAAAAAATCAACGAAAACGTCGAGCGATTATGCATGAGCATCGTCACCGAGAACATCCAATCTCGGCGACGATAGATTTTGGAAAAAAAATATCGCTCTATGCAATGTAGCGAGCTCATGCAATTATTGCTCGGCTGTATCGTTGAAAAAATCAACGAAAACGTCGAGTGATTGTGCATGAGCATCGTCACCGAGAACATGCAATCTCGGCGACGATATATTTTTAAATAAATTTGTCGCTTCATACAATTTAGCGAGCTCATGCAATTATTGCTCGGCTGTATCGTTGAAAAAATCAACGAAAACGTCGAGCGATTATGCATGAGCATCGTCACCGAGAACATGCAATCTCGGCGACGATAGATTTTGGAAAAAAAATATCGCTCTATGCAATGTAGCGAGCTCATGCAATTATTGCTCGGCTGTATCGTTGAAAAAATCAACGAAAACGTCGGGCGATTGTGCATGAGCATCGTCACCGAGAACATGCAATCTCGGCGACGATAGATTTTTAAATAAAATTGTCGCTGTATAAATTTTAGCGAGCTCATGCAATTATTGCTCGACTGTATCGTTGAAAAAATCAACGAAAACGTCGAGTGATTGTGCATGAGCATCGTCACCGAGAACATGCAATCCCGGCGACGATAGATTTTCGGAAAAAATTATCGCTTCATGCAATTTAGCGAGCTCATGCAATTATTGCTGGACTGTATCGTTGAAAAAATCAACGTAAACGTCGAGCGATTGTGCATGAGCATCGTCACCGAGAACATGCAATCTCGGCGACGATAGATTTTTAAATAAAATTGTCGCTGTATAAAATTTAGCGAACCCTTGCAATTATTGCTCGACTGTATCGTTGAAAAAATCAACGAAAACGTCGAGTGATTGTGCATGAGCATCGTCACCGTGAACATGCAATCTCGGCGACGATAGATTTTCGAAAAAAAATATCGCTCTATGCAATGTAGCGAGCTCATGCAATTATTGCTCGACTGTATCGTTGTAAAAATCAACGAAAACGTCGAGTGATTGTGCATGAGCATCGTCACCGAGAACATGCAATCTCGGCGACGATATATTTTTAAATAAATTTGTCGCTGTATAAATTTTAGCGAGCTCATGCAATTATTCCTCGACTGTATCGTTGAAAAAATCAACGAAAACGTCGAGTGATTGTGCATGAGCATCGTCACCGAGAACATGCAATCTCGGCGACGATATATTTTTAAATAAATTTGTCGCTTCATACAATTTAGCGAGCTCATGCAATTATTGCTCGGCTGTATCGTTGAAAAAATCAACGAAAACGTCGAGCGATTATGCATGAGCATCGTCACCGAGAACATGCAATCTCGGCGACGATAGATTTTGGAAAAAAAATATCGCTCTATGCAATGTAGCGAGCTCATGCAATTATTGCTCGGCTGTATCGTTGAAAAAATCAACGAAAACGTCGAGCGATTGTGCATGAGCATCGTCACCGAGAACATGCAATCTCGGCGACGATAGATTTTGGAAAAAAAATATCGCTCTATGCAATGTAGGGAGCTCATGCAATTATTGCTCGGCTGTATCGTTGAAAAAATCAACGAAAACGTCGAGCGATTGTGCATGAGCATCGTCACCGAGAACATGCAATCTCGGCGACGATAGATTTTTAAATAAAATTGTCGCTGTATAAAATTTAGCGAGCTCATGCAATTATTGCTCGACTGTATCGTTGAAAAAATCAACAAAAACGTCGAGCGATTGTGCATGAGCATCGTCACCGAGAACATGCAATCTCCGCGACGATAGATTTTCAAATAAAATTGTCGCCGTATGCAATGTAGCGAGCTCATGCAATTATTGCTCGACTGTATCGTTGAAAAAATCAACGAAAACGTCGAGCGATTGTGCATGAGCATCGTCACCGAGAACATGCAATCTCGGCGACGATAGATTTTTAAATAAAATTGTCGCTGTATAAAATTTAGCGAGCTGATGCAATTATTGCTCGACTGTATCGTTGAAAAAATCAACGATAACGTCGAGCGATTGTGCATGAGCATCGTCACCGAGAACATGCAATCTCCGCGACGATAGATTTTCAAATAAAATTGTCGCTGTATGCAATGTAGCGAGCTCATGCAATTATTGCTCGACTGTATCGTTGAAAAAATCAACGAAAACGTCGAGCGATTGTGCATGAGCATCGTAACCGAGAACATGCAATCTCGGCGACGATAGATTTTCAAATAAAATTGTTGCTGTATAAAATTTAGCGAGCTGATGCAATTATTGCTCGACTGTATCGTTGAAAAAATCAACGAAAACGTCGAGCGATTGTGCATGAGCATCGTCACCGAGAACATGCAATCTCGGCGACTATATATTTTCGGAAAAAATTATCGCTTCATGCAATTTAGCGAGCTCATGCAATTATTGCTCGACTGTATCGTTGAAAAAATCAACGAAAACGTCGAGCGATTATGCATGAGCATCGTCACCGAGAACATGCAATCTCGGCGACGATAGATTTTGGAAAAAAAATATCGCTCTATGCAATGTAGCGAGCTCATGCAATTATGGCTCGGCTGTATCGTTGAAAAAATCAACGAAAACGTCGAGTGATTGTGCATGAGCATCGTCACCGAGAACATGCAATCTCGGCGACGATATATTTTTAAATAAATTTGTCGCTTCATACAATTTAGCGAGCTCATGCAATTATTGCTCGGCTGTATCGTTGAAAAAATCAACGAAAACGTCGAGCGATTATGCATGAGCATCGTCACCGAGAACATGCAATCTCGGCGACGATAGATTTTGGAAAAAAAATATCGCTCTATGCAATGTAGCGAGCTCATGCAATTATTGCTCGGCTGTATCGTTGAAAAAATCAACGAAAACGTCGGGCGATTGTGCATGAGCATCGTCACCGAGAACATGCAATCTCGGCGACGATAGATTTTTAAATAAAATTGTCGCTGTATAAATTTTAGCGAGCTCATGCAATTATTGCTCGACTGTATCGTTGAAAAAATCAACGAAAACGTCGAGTGATTGTGCATGAGCATCGTCACCGAGAACATGCAATCCCGGCGACGATAGATTTTCGGAAAAAATTATCGCTTCATGCAATTTAGCGAGCTCATGCAATTATTGCTGGACTGTATCGTTGAAAAAATCAACGTAAACGTCGAGCGATTGTGCATGAGCATCGTCACCGAGAACATGCAATCTCGGCGACGATAGATTTTTAAATAAAATTGTCGCTGTATAAAATTTAGCGAACCCTTGCAATTATTGCTCGACTGTATCGTTGAAAAAATCAACGAAAACGTCGAGTGATTGTGCATGAGCATCGTCACCGTGAACATGCAATCTCGGCGACGATAGATTTTCGAAAAAAAATATCGCTCTATGCAATGTAGCGAGCTCATGCAATTATTGCTCGACTGTATCGTTGTAAAAATCAACGAAAACGTCGAGTGATTGTGCATGAGCATCGTCACCGAGAACATGCAATCTCGGCGACGATATATTTTTAAATAAATTTGTCGCTGTATAAATTTTAGCGAGCTCATGCAATTATTCCTCGACTGTATCGTTGAAAAAATCAACGAAAACGTCGAGTGATTGTGCATGAGCATCGTCACCGAGAACATGCAATCTCGGCGACGATATATTTTAAAATAAATTTGTCGCTTCATACAATTTAGCGAGCTCATGCAATTATTGCTCGGCTGTATCGTTGAAAAAATCAACGAAAACGTCGAGCGATTATGCATGAGCATCGTCACCGAGAACATGCAATCTCGGCGACGATAGATTTTGGAAAAAAAATATCGCTCTATGCAATGTAGCGAGCTCATGCAATTATTGCTCGGCTGTATCGTTGAAAAAATCAACGAAAACGTCGAGCGATTGTGCATGAGCATCGTCACCGAGAACATGCAATCTCGGCGACGATAGATTTTGGAAAAAAAATATCGCTCTATGCAATGTAGGGAGCTCATGCAATTATTGCTCGACTGTATCGTTGAAAAAATCAACGAAAACGTCGAGCGATTGTGCATGAGCATCGTCACCGACAACATCCAATCTCGTCGACGATAGATTTTGGAAAAAAAATATCGCTCTATGCAATGTAGCGAGCTCATGCAATTATTGCTCGGCTGTATCGTTGAAAAAATCAACGAAAACGTCGAGCGATTGTGCATTAGCATCGTCACCGAGAACATGCAATCTCGGCGACGATAGATTTTTAAATAAAATTGTCGCTGTATAAAATTTAGCGAACCCATGCAATTATTGCTCGACTGTATCGTTGAAAAAATCAACGAAAACGTCGAGTGATTGTGCATGAGCATCGTCACCGAGAACATGCAATCTCGGCGACGATAGATTGCCGAAAAAAAATATCGCTCTATGCAATGTAGCGAGCTCATGCAATTATTGCTCGGCTGTATCGTTGAAAAAATCAACGAAAACGTCGAGCGATTGTGCATGAGCATCGTCACCGAGAACATGCAATCTCGGCGGCGATAGATTATGGAAAAAAAATATCGCTCTTTGCAATGTAGCGAGCTCATGCAATTATTGCTCGACTGTATCGTTGAAAAAATCAACGAAAACGTCGAGCGATTATGCATGAACATCGTCACCGAGAACATGCAATCTCGGCGACGATAGATTTTGGAAAAAAAATATCGCTCTATGCAATGTAGCCAGCTCATGCAATTATTGCTCGACTGTATCGTTGAAAAAATCAACGAAAACGTCGAGCGATTGTGCATGAGCATCGTCACCGAGGACATGCAATCTCGGCGACGATAGATTTTTAAATAAAATTGTCGCGGTATAAAATTTAGCGAGCTGATGCAATTATTGCTCGACTGTATCGTTGAAAAAATCAACCAAAACGTCGAGCGATTGTGCATGAGCATCGTCACCGAGAACATGCAATCTCGGCGACGATAGATTTTCGGAACAAATTATCGCTTCATGCAATTTAGCGAGCTCATGCAATTATTGCTCGACTGCATCGTTGAAAAAATCAACGAAAACGTCGAGCGATTGTGCATGAGCATCGTCACCGAGAACATGCAATCTCGGCGACGATAGATTTTTAAATAAAATTGTCGCTGTATAAAATTTAGCGAACTCATGCAATTATTGCTCGACTGTATCGTTGAAAAAATCAACGAAAACGTCGAGCGATTGTGCATGAGCATCGTCACCGACAACATCCAATCTCGTCGACGATAGATTTTCGAAAAAAAATATCGCTCTATGCAATGTAGCGAGCTCATGCAATTACTGCTCGACTGTATCGCTGAAAAAATCAACGAAAACGTCGAGCGATTGTGCATGAGCATCGTCACCGAGAACATGCAATCTCGGCGACGATAGATTTTTAAATAAAATTGTCGCTGTATAAAATTTAGCGAGCTGATGCAATTATTGCTCGACTGTATCGTTGAAAAAATCAACGATAACGTCGAGCGATTGTGCATGAGCATCGTCACCGAGAACATGCAATCTCCGCGACGATAGATTTTCAAATAAAATTGTCGCTGTATGCAATGTAGCGAGCTCATGCAATAATTGCTCGACTGTATCGTTGAAAAAATCAACGAAAACGTCGAGCGATTGTGCATGAGCATCGTAACCGAGAACATGCAATCTCGGCGACGATAGATTTTCAAATAAAATTGTTGCTGTATAAAATTTAGCGAGCTGATGCAATTATTGCTCGACTGTATCGTTGAAAAAATCAACGAAAACGTCGAGCGATTGTGCATGAGCATCGTCACCGAGAACATGCAATCTCGGCGACTATATATTTTCGGAAAAAATTATCGCTTCATGCAATTTAGCGAGCTCATGCAATTATTGCTCGACTGTATCGTTGAAAAAATCAACGAAAACGTCGAGCGATTATGCATGAGCATCGTCACCGAGAACATGCAATCTCGGCGACGATAGATTTTGGAAAAAAAATATCGCTCTATGCAATGTAGCGAGCTCATGCAATTATTGCTCGGCTGTATCGTTGAAAAAATCAACGAAAACGTCGAGTGATTGTGCATGAGCATCGTCACCGAGAACATGCAATCCCGGCGACGATATATTTTTAAATAAATTTGTCGCTGTATGAATTTTAGCGAGCTCATGCAATTATTGCTCGACTGTATCGTTGAAAAAATCAACGAAAACGTCGAGCGATTGTGCATGAGCATCGTCACCGAGAACATGCAATCTCGGCGACGATAGATTTTCGGAAAAAATTATCGCTTCATGCAATTTAGCGAGCTCATGCAATTATTGCTCGACTGTATCGTTGAAAAAATCAACGAAAACGTCGAGCGATTATGCATGAGCATCGTCACCGAGAACATGCAATCTCGGCGACGATAGATTTTGGAAAAAAAATATCGCTCTATGCAATGTAGCGAGCTCATGCAATTATTGCTCGGCTGTATCGTTGAAAAAATCAACGAAAACGTCGAGCGATTGTGCATGAGCATCGTCACCGAGAACATGCAATCTCGGCGACGATAGATTTTTAAATAAAATTGTCGCTGTATAAAATTTAGCGAGCTCATGCAATTATTGCTCGACTGTATCGTTGAAAAAATCAACGAAAACGTCGAGCGATTGTGCATGAGCATCGTCACCGAGAACATGCAATCTCCGCGACGATAGATTTTCAAATAAAATTGTCGCTGTATGCAATGTAGCGAGCTCATGCAATTATTGCTCGACTGTATCGTTGAAAAAATCAACGAAAACGTCGAGCGATTGTGCATGAGCATCGTCACCGAGAACATGCAATCTCGGCGACGATAGATTTTTAAATAAAATTGTCGCTGTATAAAATTTAGCGAGCTGATGCAATTATTGCTCGACTGTATCGTTGAAAAAATCAACGATAACGTCGAGCGATTGTGCATGAGCATCGTCACCGAGAACATGCAATCTCCGCGACGATAGATTTTCAAATAAAATTGTCGCTGTATGCAATGTAGCGAGCTCATGCAATTATTGCTCGACTGTATCGTTGAAAAAATCAACGAAAACGTCGAGCGATTGTGCATGAGCATCGTAACCGAGAACATGCAATCTCGGCGACGATAGATTTTCAAATAAAATTGTTGCTGTATAAAATTTGGCGAGCTGATGCAATTATTGCTCGACTGTATCGTTGAAAAAATCAACGAAAACGTCGAGCGATTGTGCATGAGCATCGTCACCGAGAACATGCAATCTCGGCGACTATATATTTTCGGAAAAAATTATCGCTTCATGCAATTTAGCGAGCTCATGCAATTATTGCTCGACTGTATCGTTGAAAAAATCAACGAAAACGTCGAGCGATTATGCATGAGCATCGTCACCGAGAACATGCAATCTCGGCGACGATAGATTTTGGAAAAAAAATATCGCTCTATGCAATGTAGCGAGCTCATGCAATTATTGCTCGGCTGTATCGTTGAAAAAATCAACGAAAACGTCGAGTGATTGTGCATGAGCATCGTCACCGAGAACATGCAATCTCGGCGACGATATATTTTTAAATAAATTTGTCGCTTCATACAATTTAGCGAGCTCATGCAATTATTGCTCGGCTGTATCGTTGAAAAAATCAACGAAAACGTCGAGCGATTATGCATGAGCATCGTCACCGAGAACATGCAATCTCGGCGACGATAGATTTTGGAAAAAAAATATCGCTCTATGCAATGTAGCGAGCTCATGCAATTATTGCTCGGCTGTATCGTTGAAAAAATCAACGAAAACGTCGGGCGATTGTGCATGAGCATCGTCACCGAGAACATGCAATCTCGGCGACGATAGATTTTTAAATAAAATTGTCGCTGTATAAATTTTAGCGAGCTCATGCAATTATTGCTCGACTGTATCGTTGAAAAAATCAACGAAAACGTCGAGTGATTGTGCATGAGCATCGTCACCGAGAACATGCAATCCCGGCGACGATAGATTTTCGGAAAAAATTATCGCTTCATGCAATTTAGCGAGCTCATGCAATTATTGCTGGACTGTATCGTTGAAAAAATCAACGTAAACGTCGAGCGATTGTGCATGAGCATCGTCACCGAGAACATGCAATCTCGGCGACGATAGATTTTTAAATAAAATTGTCGCTGTATAAAATTTAGCGAACCCTTGCAATTATTGCTCGACTGTATCGTTGAAAAAATCAACGAAAACGTCGAGTGATTGTGCATGAGCATCGTCACCGTGAACATGCAATCTCGGCGACGATAGATTTTCGAAAAAAAATATCGCTCTATGCAATGTAGCGAGCTCATGCAATTATTGCTCGACTGTATCGTTGTAAAAATCAACGAAAACGTCGAGTGATTGTGCATGAGCATCGTCACCGAGAACATGCAATCTCGGCGACGATATATTTTTAAATAAATTTGTCGCTGTATAAATTTTAGCGAGCTCATGCAATTATTCCTCGACTGTATCGTTGAAAAAATCAACGAAAACGTCGAGTGATTGTGCATGAGCATCGTCACCGAGAACATGCAATCTCGGCGACGATATATTTTTAAATAAATTTGTCGCTTCATACAATTTAGCGAGCTCATGCAATTATTGCTCGGCTGTATCGTTGAAAAAATCAACGAAAACGTCGAGCGATTATGCATGAGCATCGTCACCGAGAACATGCAATCTCGGCGACGATAGATTTTGGAAAAAAAATATCGCTCTATGCAATGTAGCGAGCTCATGCAATTATTGCTCGGCTGTATCGTTGAAAAAATCAACGAAAACGTCGAGCGATTGTGCATGAGCATCGTCACCGACAACATCCAATCTCGTCGACGATAGATTTTGGAAAAAAAATATCGCTCTATGCAATGTAGCGAGCTCATGCAATTATTGCTCGGCTGTATCGTTGAAAAAATCAACGAAAACGTCGAGCGATTGTGCATTAGCATCGTCACCGAGAACATGCAATCTCGGCGACGATAGATTTTTAAATAAAATTGTCGCTGTATAAAATTGTCGCTGTATAAAATTTAGCGAACCCATGCAATTATTGCTCGACTGTATCGTTGAAAAAATCAACGAAAACGTCGAGTGATTGTGCATGAGCATCGTCACCGAGAACATGCAATCTCGGCGACGATAGATTTTCGAAAAAAAATATCGCTCTATGCAATGTAGCGAGCTCATGCAATTATTGCTCGACTGTATCGTTGAAAAAATCAACGAAAACGTCGAGCGATTGTGCATGAGCATCGTCACCGAGAACATGCAATCTCGGCGACGATAGATTTTCGGAAAAAATTATCGCTTCATACAATTTAGAGAGCTCATGCAATTATTGCTCGGCTGTATCGTTGAAAAAATCAACGAAAACGTCGAGCGATTGTGCATGAGCATCGTCACCGAGAACATGCAATCTCGGCGACGATAGATTTTTAAATAAAATTGTCGCTGTATAAAATTTAGCGAACCCATGCAATTATTGCTCGACTGTATCGTTGAAAAAATCAACGAAAACGTCGAGTGATTGTGCATGAGCATCGTCACCGAGAACATGCAATCTCGGCGACGATAGATTGCCGAAAAAAAATATCGCTCTATGCAATGTAGCGAGCTCATGCAATTATTGCTCGGCTGTATCGTTGAAAAAATCAACGAAAACGTCGAGCGATTGTGCATGAGCATCGTCACCGAGAACATGCAATCTCGGCGACGATAGATTTTTAAATAAAATTGTCGCTGTATAAAATTTAGCGAACTCATGCAATTATTGCTCGACTGTATCGTTGAAAAAATCAACGAAAACGTCGAGCGATTGTGCATGAGCATCGTCACCGACAACATCCAATCTCGTCGACGATAGATTTTCGAAAAAAAATATCGCTCTATGCAATGTAGCGAGCTCATGCAATTACTGCTCGACTGTATCGCTGAAAAAATCAACGAAAACGTCGAGCGATTGTGCATGAGCATCGTCACCGAGAACATGCAATCTCCGCGACGATAGATTTTCAAATAAAATTGTCGCTGTATGCAATGTAGCGAGCTCATGCAATTATTGCTCGACTGTATCGTTGAAAAAATCAACGAAAACGTCGAGCGATTGTGCATGAGCATCGTCACCGAGAACATGCAATCTCGGCGACGATAGATTTTTAAATAAAATTGTCGCTGTATAAAATTTAGCGAGCTGATGCAATTATTGCTCGACTGTATCGTTGAAAAAATCAACGATAACGTCGAGCGATTGTGCATGAGCATCGTCACCGAGAACATGCAATCTCCGCGACGATAGATTTTCAAATAAAATTGTCGCTGTATGCAATGTAGCGAGCTCATGCAATTATTGCTCGACTGTATCGTTGAAAAAATCAACGAAAACGTCGAGCGATTGTGCATGAGCATCGTAACCGAGAACATGCAATCTCGGCGACGATAGATTTTCAAATAAAATTGTTGCTGTATAAAATTTAGCGAGCTGATGCAATTATTGCTCGACTGTATCGTTGAAAAAATCAACGAAAACGTCGAGCGATTGTGCATGAGCATCGTCACCGAGAACATGCAATCTCGGCGACTATATATTTTCGGAAAAAATTATCGCTTCATGCAATTTAGCGAGCTCATGCAATTATTGCTCGACTGTATCGTTGAAAAAATCAACGAAAACGTCGAGCGATTGTGCATGAGCATCGTCACCGAGAACATGCAATCTCGGCGACGATAGATTTTCGGAAAAATTATCGCTTCATACAATTTAGCGAGCTCATGCAATTATTGCTCGGCCGTATCGTTGAAAAAATCAACGAAAACGTCGAGCGATTGTGCATGAGCATCGTCACCGAGAACATGCAATCTCGGCGACGATATATTTTTAAATAAATTTGTCGCTGTATAAATTTTAGCGAGCTCATGCAATTATTGCACGACTGTATCGTTGAAAAAATCAACGAAAACGTCGAGCGATTGTGCATGAGCATCGTCACCGAGAACATGCAATCTCGGCGACGATAGATTTTCGGAAACAATTATCGCTTCATGCAATTTAGCGAGCTCATGCAATTATTGCTCGACTGTAGCGTTGAAAAAATCAACGAAAACGTCGAGCGATTGTGCATGTGCATCGTCACCGAGAACATGCAATCTCGGCGACGATAGTTTTTTAAATAAAATTGTCGCTGTATAAAATTTAGCGAGCTCATGCAATTATTGCTCGACTGTATCATTGTAAAAATCAACGAAAACGTCGAGTGATTGTGCATGAGCATCGTCACCGAGAACATGCAATCTCGGCGACGATATATTTTTAAATAAATTTGTCGCCGTATAAATTTTAGCGAGCTCATGCAATTATTGCTCGACTGTATCGTTGAAAAAATCAACGAAAACGTCGAGCGATTGTGCATGAGCATCGTCACCGAGAACATGCAATCTCGGCGAGAATAGATTTTTAAATAAAATTGTCGCTGTATAAAATTTAGCGAACCCATGCAATTATTGCTCGACTGTATCGTTGAAAAAATCAACGAAAACGTCGAGTGATTGTGCATGAGCATCGTCACCGAGAACATGCAATCTCGGCGACGATAGATTTTCGAAAAAAAATGTCGCTGTATAAAATTTAGCGAGCTGATGCAATTATTGCTCGACTGTATCGTTGAAAAAATTAACGAAAACGTCGAGCGATTGTGCATGAGCATCGTCACCGACAACATCCAATCTCGTCGACGATAGATTTTCGAAAAAAAATATCGCTCTATGCAATGTAGCGAGCTCATGCAATTATTGCTCGACTGTATCGTTGAAAAAATCAACGAAAACGTCGAGTGATTGTGCATGAGCATCGTCACCGAGAACATGCAATCTCGGCGACGATATATTTTTAAATAAATTTGTCGCTGTATAAATTTTAGCGAGCTCATGCAATTATTGCTCGACTGTATCGTTGAAAAAATCAACGAAAACGTCGAGCGATTGTGCATGAGCATCGTCACCGAGAACATGCAATCTCGGCGACGATAGATTTTCGGAAAAAATTATCGCTTCATACAATTTAGCGAGCTCATGCAATTATTGCACGACTGTATCGTTGAAAAAATCAACGAAAACGTCGAGCGATTGTGCATGAGCATCGTCACCGAGAACATGCAATCTCGGCGACGATAGATTTTCGGAAACAATTATCGCTTCATGCAATTTAGCGAGCTCATGCAATTATTGCTCGACTGTAGCGTTGAAAAAATCAACGAAAACGTCGAGCGATTGTGCATGTGCATCGTCACCGAGAACATGCAATCTCGGCGACGATAGTTTTTTAAATAAAATTGTCGCTGTATAAAATTTAGCGAGCTCATGCAATTATTGCTCGACTGTATCATTGTAAAAATCAACGAAAACGTCGAGTGATTGTGCATGAGCATCGTCACCGAGAACATGCAATCTCGGCGACGATATATTTTTAAATAAATTTGTCGCCGTATAAATTTTAGCGAGCTCATGCAATTATTGCTCGACTGTATCGTTGAAAAAATCAACGAAAACGTCGAGCGATTGTGCATGAGCATCGTCACCGAGAACATGCAATCTCGGCGACGATAGATTTTCGGAAAAAATTATCGCTTCATGCAATTTAGCGAGCTCATGCAATTATTGCTCGACTGTATCGTTGAAAAAATCAACGAAAACGTCGAGTGATTGTGCATGAGCATCGTCACCGAGAACATGCAATCTCGGCGACGATAGATTTTCGAAAAAAAATGTCGCTGTATAAAATTTAGCGAGCTGATGCAATTATTGCTCGACTGTATCGTTGAAAAAATTAACGAAAACGTCGAGCGATTGTGCATGAGCATCGTCACCGACAACATCCAATCTCGTCGACGATAGATTTTCGAAAAAAAATATCGCTCTATGCAATGTAGCGAGCTCATGCAATTATTGCTCGACTGTATCGTTGAAAAAATCAACGAAAACGTCGAGTGATTGTGCATGAGCATCGTCACCGAGAACATGCAATCTCGGCGACGATATATTTTTAAATAAATTTGTCGCGGTATAAATTTTAGCGAGCTCATGCAATTATTGCTCGACTGTATCGTTGAAAAAATCAACGAAAACGTCGAGCGATTGTGCATGAGCATCGTCACCGAGAACATGCAATCTCGGCGACGATCGATTTTCGGAAACAATTATCGCTTCATGCAATTTAGCGAGCTCATGCAATTATTGCTCGACTGTATCGTTGAAAAAATCAACGAAAACGTCGAGCGATTATGCATGAGCATCGTCACCGAGAACATGCAATCTCGGCGACGATAGATTTTGGAAAAAAAATATCGCTCTATGCAATGTAGCGAGCTCATGCAATTATTGCTCGGCTGTATCGTTGAAAAAATCAACGAAAACGTCGAGAAATTGTGCATGAGCATCGTCACCGAGAACATGCAATCTCGGCGACGATAGATTTTCGGAAAAAATTATTGCTTCATGCAATTTAGCGAGCTCATGCAATTATTGCTCGACTGTATCGTTGAAAAAATCAACGAAAACGTCGAGCGATTATGCATGAGCATCGTCACCGAGAACATGCAATCTCGGCGACGATAGATTTTGGAAAAAAAATATCGCTCTATGCAATGTAGCGAGCTCATGCAATTATTGCTCGACTGTATCGTTGAAAAAATCAACGAAAACGTCGAGCGATTGTGCATGAGCATCGTCACCGACAACATCCAATCTCGTCGACGATAGATTTTGGAAAAAAAATATCGCTCTATGCAATGTAGCGAGCTCATGCAATTATTGCTCGGCTGTATCGTTGAAAAAATCAACGAAAACGTCGAGCGATTGTGCATGAGCATCGTCACCGAGAACATGCAATCTCGGCGACGATAGATTTTTAAATAAAATTGTCGCTGTATAAAATTTAGCGAACCCATGCAATTATTGCTCGACTGTATCGTTGAAAAAATCAACGAAAACGTCGAGTGATTGTGCATGAGCATCGTCACCGAGAACATGCAATCTTGGCGACGATAGATTTTCGAAAAAAAATATCGCTCTATGCAATGTAGCGAGCTCATGCAATTATTGCTCGACTGTATCGTTGAAAAAATCAACGAAAACGTCGAGCGATTGTGCATGAGCATCGTCACCGAGAACATGCAATCTCGGCGACGATAGATTTTCGGAAAAAATTATCGCTTCATACAATTTAGCGAGCTCATGCAATTATTGCTCGGCTGTATCGTTGAAAAAATCAACGAAAACGTCGAGCGATTGTGCATGAGCATCGTCACCGAGAACATGCAATCTCGGCGACGATAGATTTTTAAATAAAATTGTCGCTGTATAAAATTTAGCGAACCCATGCAATTATTGCTCGACTGTATCGTTGAAAAAATCAACGAAAACGTCGAGTGATTGTGCATGAGCATCGTCACCGAGAACATGCAATCTCGGCGACGATAGATTTTCGAAAAAAAATATCGCTCTATGCAATGTAGCGAGCTCATGCAATTATTGCTCGGCTGTGTCGTTGAAAAAATCAACGAAAACGTCGAGCGATTGTGCATGAGCATCGTCACCGAGAACATGCAATCTCGGCGACAATAGATTTTTAAATAAAATTGTCGCTGTATAAAATTTAGCGAACCCATGCAATTATTGCTCGACTGTATCGTTGAAAAAATCAACGAAAACGTCGAGTGATTGTGCATGAGCATCGTCACCGAGAACATGCAATCTCGGCGACGATAGATTTTCGAAAAAAAATGTCGCTGTATAAAATTTAGCGAACCCATGCAATTATTGCTCGACTGTATCGTTGAAAAAATCAACGAAAACGTCGAGTGATTGTGCATGAGCATCGTCACCGAGAACATGCAATCTCGGCGACGATAGATTTTCGAAAAAAAATGTCGCTGTATAAAATTTAGCGAGCTGATGCAATTATTGCTCGACTGTATCGTTGAAAAAATTAACGAAAACGTCGAGCGATTGTGCATGAGCATCGTCACCGACAACATCCAATCTCGTCGACGATAGATTTTCGAAAAAAAATATCGCTCTATGCAATGTAGCGCGCTCATGCAATTATTGCTCGACTGTATCGTTGAAAAAATCAACGAAAACGTCGAGTGATTGTGCATGAGCATCGTCACCGAGAACATGCAATCTCGGCGACGATATATTTTTAAATAAATTTGTCGCTGTATAAATTTTAGCGAGCTCATGCAATTATTGCTCGACTGTATCGTTGAAAAAATCAACGAAAACGTCGAGCGATTGTGCATGAGCATCGTCACCGAGAACATGCAATCTCGGCGACGATAGATTTTCGGAAACAATTATCGCTTCATGCAATTTAGCGAGCTCATGCAATTATTGCTCGACTGTATCGTTGAAAAAATCAACGAAAACGTCGAGCGATTATGCATGAGCATCGTCACCGAGAACATGCAATCTCGGCGACGATAGGTTTTGGAAAAAAAATATCGCTCTATGCAATGTAGCGAGCTCATGCAATTATTGCTCGGCTGTATCGTTGAAAAAATCAACGAAAACGTCGAGCAATTGTGCATGAGCATCGTCACCGAGAACATGCAATCTCGGCGACGATAGATTTTCGGAAAAAATTATCGCTTCATGCAATTTAGCGAGCTCATGCAATTATTGCTCGACTGTATCGTTGCAAAAATCAACGAAAACGTCGAGTGATTGTGCATGAGCATCGTCACCGAGAACATGCAATCTCGGCGACGATAGATTTTCGAAAAAAAATGTCGCTGTATAAAATTTAGCGAGCTGATGCAATTATTGCTCGACTGTATCGTTGAAAAAATTAACGAAAACGTCGAGCGATTGTGCATGAGCATCGTCACCGACAACATCCAATCTCGTCGACGATAGATTTTCGAAAAAAAATATCGCTCTATGCAATGTAGCGAGCTCATGCAATTATTGCTCGACTGTATCGTTGAAAAAATCAACGAAAACGTCGAGTGATTGTGCATGAGCATCGTCACCGAGAACATGCAATCTCGGCGACGATATATTTTCAAATAAATTTGTCGCTGTATAAATTTTAGCGAGCTCATGCAATTATTGCTCGACTGTATCGTTGAAAAAATCAACGAAAACGTCGAGCGATTATGCATGAGCATCGTCACCGAGAACATGCAATCTCGGCGACGATAGATTTTGGAAAAAAAATATCGCTCTATGCAATGTAGCGAGCTCATGCAATGATTGCTCGGCTGTATCGTTGAAAAAATCAACGAAAACGTCGAGCAATTGTGCATGAGCATCGTCACCGAGAACATGCAATCTCGGCGACGATAGATTTTCGGAAAAAATTATCGCTTCATACAATTTAGCGAGCTCATGCAATTATTGCTCGGCTGTATCGTTGAAAAAATCAACGAAAACGTCGAGCGATTGTGCATGAGCATCGTCACCGAGAACATGCAATCTCGGCGACGATAGATTTTTAAATAAAATTGTCGCTGTATAAAATTTAGCGAACCCATGCAATTATTGCTCGACTGTATCGTTGAAAAAATCAACGAAAACGTCGAGTGATTGTGCATGAGCATCGTCACCGAGAACATGCAATCTCGGCGACGATAGATTTTCGAAAAAAAATATCGCTCTATGCAATGTAGCGAGCTCATGCAATTATTGCTCGGCTGTGTCGTTGAAAAAATCAACGAAAACGTCGAGCGATTGTGCATGAGCATCGTCACCGAGAACATGCAATCTCGGCGACAATAGATTTTTAAATAAAATTGTCGCTGTATAAAATTTAGCGAACCCATGCAATTATTGCTCGACTGTATCGTTGAAAAAATCAACGAAAACGTCGAGTGATTGTGCATGAGCATCGTCACCGAGAACATGCAATCTCGGCGACGATAGATTTTCGAAAAAAAATGTCGCTGTATAAAATTTAGCGAACCCATGCAATTATTGCTCGACTGTATCGTTGAAAAAATCAACGAAAACGTCGAGTGATTGTGCATGAGCATCGTCACCGAGAACATGCAATCTCGGCGACGATAGATTTTCGAAAAAAAATGTCGCTGTATAAAATTTAGCGAGCTGATGCAATTATTGCTCGACTGTATCGTTGAAAAAATTAACGAAAACGTCGAGCGATTGTGCATGAGCATCGTCACCGACAACATCCAATCTCGTCGACGATAGATTTTCGAAAAAAAATATCGCTCTATGCAATGTAGCGCGCTCATGCAATTATTGCTCGACTGTATCGTTGAAAAAATCAACGAAAACGTCGAGTCATTGTGCATGAGCATCGTCACCGAGAACATGCAATCTCGGCGACGATATATTTTTAAATAAATTTGTCGCTGTATAAATTTTAGCGAGCTCATGCAATTATTGCTCGACTGTATCGTTGAAAAAATCAACGAAAACGTCGAGCGATTGTGCATGAGCATCGTCACCGAGAACATGCAATCTCGGCGACGATAGATTTTCGGAAACAATTATCGCTTCATGCAATTTAGCGAGCTCATGCAATTATTGCTCGACTGTATCGTTGAAAAAATCAACGAAAACGTCGAGCGATTATGCATGAGCATCGTCACCGAGAACATGCAATCTCGGCGACGATAGATTTTGGAAAAAAAATATCGCTCTATGCAATGTAGCGAGCTCATGCAATTATTGCTCGGCTGTATCGTTGAAAAAATCAACGAAAACGTCGAGCAATTGTGCATGAGCATCGTCACCGAGAACATGCAATCTCGGCGACGATAGAGTTTCGGAAAAAATTATCGCTTCATGCAATTTAGCGAGCTCATGCAATTATTGCTCGACTGTATCGTTGCAAAAATCAACGAAAACGTCGAGTGATTGTGCATGAGCATCGTCACCGAGAACATGCAATCTCGGCGACGATAGATTTTCGAAAAAAAATGTCGCTGTATAAAATTTAGCGAGCTGATGCAATTATTGCTCGACTGTATCGTTGAAAAAATTAACGAAAACGTCGAGCGATTGTGCATGAGCATCGTCACCGACAACATCCAATCTCGTCGACGATAGATTTTCGAAAAAAAATATCGCTCTATGCAATGTAGCGAGCTCATGCAATTATTGCTCGACTGTATCGTTGAAAAAATCAACGAAAACGTCGAGTGATTGTGCATGAGCATCGTCACCGAGAACATGCAATCTCGGCGACGATATATTTTTAAATAAATTTGTCGCTGTATAAATTTTAGCGAGCTCATGCAATTATTGCTCGACTGTATCGTTGAAAAAATCAACGAAAACGTCGAGCGATTGTGCATGAGCATCGTCACCGAGAACATGCAATCTCGGCGACGATAGATTTTCGGAAAAAATTATCGCTTCATACAATTTAGCGAGCTCATGCAATTATTGCTCGGCTGTATCGTTGAAAAAATCAACGAAAACGTCGAGCGATTGTGCATGAGCATCGTCACCGAGAACATGCAATCTCGGCGACGATAGATTTTTAAATAAAATTGTCGCTGTATAAAATTTAGCGAACCCATGCAATTATTGCTCGACTGTATCGTTGAAAAAATCAACGAAAACGTCGAGTGATTGTGCATGAGCATCGTCACCGAGAACATGCAATCTCGGCGACGATAGATTTTCGAAAAAAAATATCGCTCTATGCAATGTAGCGAGCTCATGCAATTATTGCTCGGCTGTATCGTTGAAAAAATCAACGAAAACGTCGAGCGATTGTGCATGAGCATCGTCACCGAGAACATGCAATCTCGGCGACAATAGATTTTTAAATAAAATTGTCGCTGTATAAAATTTAGCGAACCCATGCAATTATTGCTCGACTGTATCGTTGAAAAAATCAACGAAAACGTCGAGTGATTGTGCATGAGCATCGTCACCGAGAACATGCAATCTCGGTGACGATAGATTTTCGAAAAAAAATGTCGCTGTATAAAATTTAGCGAGCTGATGCAATTATTGTTCGACTGTATCGTTGAAAAAATCAACGAAAACGTCGAGCGATTGAGCATGAGCATCGTCACCGACAACATCCAATCTCGTCGACGATAGATTTTCGAAAAAAAATATCGCTCTATGCAATGTAGCGAGCTCATGCAATTATTGCTCGACTGTATCGTTGAAAAAATCAACGAAAACGTCGAGTGATTGTGCATGAGCATCGTCACCGAGAACATGCAATCTCGGCGACGATATATTTTTAAATAAATTTGTCGCTGTATAAATTTTAGCGAGCTCATGCAATTATTGCTCGGCTGTATCGTTGAAAAAATCAACGAAAACGTCGAGCGATTGTGCATGAGCATCGTCACCGAGAACATGCAATCTCGGCGACGATAGATTTTCGGAAAAAATTATCGCTTCATGCAATTTAGCGAGCTCATGCAATTATTGCTCGACTGTATCGTTGAAAAAATCAACGAAAACGTCGAGCGATTGTGCATGAGCATCGTCACCGAGAACATGCAATCTCGGCGACGATAGATTTTTAAATAAAATTGTCGCTGTATAAAATTTAGCGAACTCATGCAATTATTGCTCGACTGTATCGTTGAAAAAATCAACGAAAACGTCGAGCGATTGTGCATGAGCATCGTCACCGAGAACATGGAATCTCGGCGACGATAGATTTTCGGAAAAAATTATCGCTTCATACAATTTAGCGAGCTCATGCAATTATTGCTCGGCTTTATCGTTGAAAAAATCATCGAAAACGTCGAGCGATTGTGCATGTGCATCGTCACCGAGAACATGCAATCTCGGCGAAGATAGATTTTTCAATAAAAGCGTCGCTGTATAAAATTTAGCGAGCTCATGCAATTATTGCTCGACTGTATCGTTGTAAAAATCAACGAAAACGTCGAGTGATTGTGCATGAGCATCGTCACCGAGAACATGCAATCTCGGCGACGATATATTTTTAAATAAATTTGTCGCTGTATAAATTTTAGCGAGCTCATGCAATTATTGCTCGACTGTATCGTTGAAAAAATCAACGAAAACGTCGAGCGATTGTGCATGAGCATCGTCACCGAGAACATGCAATCTCGGCGACGATATATTTTCGGAAAAAATTATCGCTCTATGCAATGTAGCGAGCTCATGCAATTATTGCTCGGCTGTATCGTTGAAAGAATCAACGAAAACGTCGAGCAATTGTGCATGAGCATCGTCACCGAGAACATGCAATCGCGGCGACGATAGATTTTCGGAAAAAATTATCGCTTCATACAATTTAGCGAGCTCATGCAATTATTGCTCGGCTGTATCGTTGAAAAAATCAACGAAAACGTCGAGCGATTGTGCATAAGCATCGTCACCGAGAACATGCAATCTCGGCGACGATAGATTTTCGGAAAAAATTATCGCTTCATGCAATTTAGCGAGCTCATGCAATTATTGCTCGACTGTATCGTTGAAAAAATCAACGAAAACGTCGAGCGATTGTGCATGAGCATCGTCACCGAGAACATGCAATCTCGGCGACGATAGATTTTTAAATAAAATTGTCGCTGTATAAAATTTAGCGAACTCATGCAATTATTGCTCGACTGTATCGTTGAAAAAATCAACGAAAACGTCGAGCGATTGTGCATGAGCATCGTCACCGAGAACATGCAATCTCGGCGACGATAGATTTTCGGAAAAAATTATCGCTTCATACAATTTAGCGAGCTCATGCAATTATTGCTCGGCTTTATCGTTGAAAAAATCATCGAAAACGTCGAGCGATTGTGCATGAGTATCGTCACCGAGATCATGCAATCTCGGCGACGATAGATTTTCGGAAAAAATTATCGCTTCATGCAATTTAGCGAGCTCATGCAATTATCGCTCGACTGTATCGTTGAAAAAATCAACGAAAACGTCGAGCGATTATGCATGAGCATCGTCACCGAGAACATGCAATCTCGGGGACGATAGATTTTGGAAAAAAAATATCGCTCTATGCAATGTAGCGAGCTCATGCAATTATTGCTCGGCTGTATCGTTGAAAAAATCAACGAAAACGTCGAGTGATTGTGCATGAGCATCGTCACCG
Source organism: Dyspetes luteomarginatus (assembly GCA_963669185.1). Lineage (NCBI taxonomy): Eukaryota > Metazoa > Arthropoda > Insecta > Hymenoptera > Ichneumonidae > Dyspetes > Dyspetes luteomarginatus. The sequence goes on from OY769905.1 coordinate 11,777,423, forward strand.
AGAACATGCAATCTCGGCGACGATAGATTTTCAAAAAAAAATGTCGCTGTATAAAATTTAGCGAGCTGATGCAATTATTGCTCGACTGTATCGTTGAAAAAATTAACGAAAACGTCGAGCGATTGTGCATGAGCATCGTCACCGACAACATCCAATCTCGTCGACGATAGATTTTCGAAAAAAAATATCGCTCTATGCAATGTAGCGAGCTCATGCAATTATTGCTCGACTGTATCGTTGAAAAAATCAACGAAAACGTCGAGTGATTGTGCATGAGCATCGTCACCGAGAACATGCAATCTCGGCGACGATATATTTTTAAATAAATTTGTCGCTGTATAAATTTTAGCGAGCTCATGCAATTATTGCTCGACTGTATCGTTGAAAAAATCAACGAAAACGTCGAGCGATTGTGCATGAGCATCGTCACCGAGAACATGCAATCTCGGCGACGATAGATTTTCGGAAACAATTATCGCTTCATGCAATTTAGCGAGCTCATGCAATTATTGCTCGACCGTATCGTTGAAAAAATCAACGAAAACGTCGAGCGATTATGCATGAGCATCGTCACCGAGAACATGCAATCTCGGCGACGATAGATTTTGGAAAAAAAATATCGCTCTATGCAATGTAGCGAGCTCATGCAATTATTGCTCGGCTGTATCGTTGAAAAAATCAACGAAAACGTCGAGCAATTGTGCATGAGCATCGTCACCGAGAACATGCAATCTCGGCGACGATAGATTTTCGGAAAAAATTATCGCTTCATGCAATTTAGCGAGCTCATGCAATTATTGCTCGACTGTATCGTTGAAAAAATCAACGAAAACGTCGAGTGATTGTGCATGAGCATCGTCACCGAGAACATGCAATCTCGGCGACGATAGATTTTCGAAAAAAAATGTCGCTGTATAAAATTTAGCGAGCTGATGCAATGATTGCTCGACTGTATCGTTGAAAAAATTAACGAAAACGTCGAGCGATTGTGCATGAGCATCGTCACCGACAACATCCAATCTCGTCGACGATAGATTTTCGAAAAAAAATATCGCTCTATGCAATGTAGCGAGCTCATGAAATTATTGCTCGACTGTATCGTTGAAAAAATCAACGAAAACGTCGAGTGATTGTGCATGAGCATCGTCACCGAGAACATGCAATCTCGGCGACGATATATTTTTAAATAAATTTGTCGCTGTATAAATTTTAGCGAGCTCATGCAATTATTGCTCGACTGTATCGTTGAAAAAATCAACGAAAACGTCGAGCGATTGTGCATGAGCATCGTCACCGAGAACATGCAATCTCGGCGACGATAGATTTTCGGAAACAATTATCGCTTCATGCAATTTAGCGAGCTCATGCAATTATTGCTCGACTGTATCGTTGAAAAAATAAACGAAAACGTCGAGCGATTATGCATGAGCATCGTCACCGAGAACATGCAATCTCGGCGACGATAGATTTTGGAAAAAAAATATCGCTCTATGCAATGTAGCGAGCTCATGCAATTATTGCTCGGCTGTATCGTTGAAAAAATCAACGAAAACGTCGAGCAATTGTGCATGAGCATCGTCACCGAGAACATGCAATCTCGGCGACGATAGATTTTCGGAAAAAATTATCGCTTCATGCAATTTAGCGAGCTCATGCAATTATTGCTCGACTGTATCGTTGAAAAAATCAACGAAAACGTCGAGCGATTATGCATGAGCATCGTCACCGAGAACATGCAATCTCGGCGACGATAGATTTTGGAAAAAAAATATCGCTCTATGCAATGTAGCGAGCTCATGCAATTATTGCTCGACTGTATCGTTGAAAAAATCGACGAAAACGTCGAGCGATTGTGCATGAGCATCGTCACCGACAACATCCAATCTCGTCGACGATAGATTTTGGAAAAAAAATATCGCTCTATGCAATGTAGCGAGCTCATGCAATTATTGCTCGGCTGTATCGTTGAAAAAATCAACGAAAACGTCGAGCGATTGTGCATGAGCATCGTCACCGAGAACATGCAATCTTGGCGACGATAGATTTTTAAATAAAATTGTCGCTGTATAAAATTTAGCGAACCCATGCAATTATTGCTCGACTGTATCGTTGAAAAAATCAACGAAAACGTCGAGTGATTGTGCATGAGCATCGTCACCGAGAACATGCAATCTTGGCGACGATAGATTTTCGAAAAAAAATATCGCTCTATGCAATGTAGCGAGCTCATGCAATTATTGCTCGACTGTATCGTTGAAAAAATCAACGAAAACGTCGAGCGATTGTGCATGAGCATCGTCACCGAGAACATGCAATCTCGGCGACGATAGATTTTCGGAAAAAATTATCGCTTCATACAATTTAGCGAGCTCATGCAATTATTGCTCGGCTGTATCGTTGAAAAAATCAACGAAAACGTCGAGCGATTGTGCATGAGCATCGTCACCGAGAACATGCAATCTCGGCGACGATAGATTTTTAAATAAAATTGTCGCTGTATAAAATTTAGCGAACCCATGCAATTATTGCTCGACTGTATCGTTGAAAAAATCAACGAAAACGTCGAGTGATTGTGCATGAGCATCGTCACCGAGAACATGCAATCTCGGCGACGATAGATTTTCGAAAAAAAATATCGCTCTATGCAATGTAGCGAGCTCATGCAATTATTGCTCGGCTGTATCGTTGAAAAAATCAACGAAAACGTCGAGCGATTGTGCATGAGCATCGTCACCGAGAACATGCAATCTCGGCGACAATAGATTTTTAAATAAAATTGTCGCTGTATAAAATTTAGCGAACCCATGCAATTATTGCTCGACTGTATCGTTGAAAAAATCAACGAAAACGTCGAGTGATTGTGCATGAGCATCGTCACCGAGAACATGCAATCTCGGCGACGATAGATTTTCGAAAAAAAATGTCGCTGTATAAAATTTAGCGAGCTGATGCAATTATTGTTCGACTGTATCGTTGAAAAAATCAACGAAAACGTCGAGCGATTGAGCATGAGCATCGTCACCGACAACATCCAATCTCGTCGACGATAGATTTTCGAAAAAAAATATCGCTCTATGCAATGTAGCGAGCTCATGCAATTATTGCTCGACTGTATCGTTGAAAAAATCAACGAAAACGTCGAGCGATTGTGCATGTGCATCGTCACCGAGAACATGCAATCTCGGCGACGATAGTTTTTTAAATAAAATTGTCGCTGTATAAAATTTAGCGAGCTCATGCAATTATTGCTCGACTGTATCGTTGAAAAAATCAACAAAAACGTCGAGCGATTGTGCATGAGCATCGTCACCGACAACATCCAATCTCGTCGACGATAGATTTTCGAAAAAAAATATCGCTCTATGCAATGTAGCGAGCTCATGCAATTATTACTCGACTGTATCGTTGAAAAAATCAACGAAAACGTCGAGCGATTGTGCATGTGCATCGTCACCGAGAACATGCAATCTCGGCGAAGATAGATTTTTGAATAAAATTGTCGCTGTATAAAATTTAGCGAGCTCATGCAATTATTGCTCGACTGTATCGTTGTAAAAATCAACGAAAACGTCGAGTGATTGTGCATGAGCATCGTGACCGAGAACATGCAATCTCGGCGACGATATATTTTTGAATAAATTTGTCGCTGTATAAATTTTAGCGAGCTCATGCAATTATTGCTCGGCTGTATCGTTGAAAAAATCAACGAAAACGTCGAGCGATTGTGCATGAGCATCGTCACCGAGAACATGCAATCTCGGCGACGATAGATTTTCGGAAAAAATTATCGCTTCATGCAATTTAGCGAGCTCATGCAATTATTGCTCGACTGTATCGTTGAAAAAATCAACGAAAACGTCGAGCGATTGTGCATGAGCATCGTCACCGAGAACATGCAATCTCGGCGACGATAGATTTTTAAATAAAATTGTCGCTGTATAAAATTTAGCGAACTCATGCAATTATTGCTCGACTGTATCGTTGAAAAAATCAACGAAAACGTCGAGCGATTGTGCATGAGCATCGTCACCGAGAACATGGAATCTCGGCGACGATAGATTTTCGGAAAAAATTATCGCTTCATACAATTTAGCGAGCTCATGCAATTATTGCTCGGCTTTATCGTTGAAAAAATCATCGAAAACGTCGAGCGTTTGTGCATGTGCATCGTCACCGAGAACATGCAATCTCGGCGAAGATAGATTTTTCAATAAAAGCGTCGCTGTATAAAATTTAGCGAGCTCATGCAATTATTGCTCGACTGTATCGTTGTAAAAATCAACGAAAACGTCGAGTGATTGTGCATGAGCATCGTCACCGAGAACATGCAATCTCGGCGACGATATATTTTTAAATAAATTTGTCGCTGTATAAATTTTAGCGAGCTCATGCAATTATTGCTCGACTGTATCGTTGAAAAAATCAACGAAAACGTCGAGCGATTGTGCATGAGCATCGTCACCGAGAACATGCAATCTCGGCGACGATAGATTTTCGGAAAAAATTATCGCTCTATGCAATGTAGCGAGCTCATGCAATTATTGCTCGGCTGTATCGTTGAAAGAATCAACGAAAACGTCGAGCAATTGTGCATGAGCATCGTCACCGAGAACATGCAATCGCGGCGACGATAGATTTTCGGAAAAAATTATCGCTTCATACAATTTAGCGAGCTCATGCAATTATTGCTCGGCTGTATCGTTGAAAAAATCAACGAAAACGTCGAGCGATTGTGCATAAGCATCGTCACCGAGAACATGCAATCGCGGCGACGATAGATTTTCGGAAAAAATTATCGCTTCATACAATTTAGCGAGCTCATGCAATTATTGCTCGGCTGTATCGTTGAAAAAATCAACGAAAACGTCGAGCGATTGTGCATAAGCATCGTCACCGAGAACATGCAATCTCGGCGACGATAGATTTTCGGAAAAAATTATCGCTTCATGCAATTTAGCGAGCTCATGCAATTATTGCTCGACTGTATCGTTGAAAAAATCAACGAAAACGTCGAGCGATTGTGCATGAGCATCGTCACCGAGAACATGCAATCTCGGCGACGATAGATTTTTAAATAAAATTGTCGCTGTATAAAATTTAGCGAACTCATGCAATTATTGCTCGACTGTATCGTTGAAAAAATCAACGAAAACGTCGAGCGATTGTGCATGAGCATCGTCACCGAGAACATGCAATCTCGGCGACGATAGATTTTCGGAAAAAATTATCGCTTCATACAATTTAGCGAGCTCATGCAATTATTGCTCGGCTTTATTGTTGAAAAAATCATCGAAAACGTCGAGCGATTGTGCATGAGTATCGTCACCGAGATCATGCAATCTCGGCGACGATAGATTTTCGGAAAAAATTATCGCTTCATGCAATTTAGCGAGCTCATGCAATTATCGCTCGACTGTATCGTTGAAAAAATCAACGAAAACGTCGAGCGATTATGCATGAGCATCGTCACCGAGAACATGCAATCTCGGGGACGATAGATTTTGGAAAAAAAATATCGCTCTATGCAATGTAGCGAGCTCATGCAATTATTGCTCGGCTGTATCGTTGAAAAAATCAACGAAAACGTCGAGCGATTGTGCATGAGCATCGTCACCGAGAACATGCAATCACGGCGACGATAGATTTTTAAATAAAATTGTCGCTGTATAAAATTTAGCGAACCCATGCAATTATTGCTCGACTGTATCGTTGAAAAAATCAACGAAAACGTCGAGTGATTGTGCATGAGCATCGTCACCGAGGACATGCAATCTCGGCGACGATAGATTTTCGAAAAAAAATATCGCTCTATGCAATGTAGCGAGCTCATGCAATTATTGCTCGACTGTATCGTTGAAAAAATCAACGAAAACGTCGAGCGATTGTGCATGACCATCGTCACCGACAACATCCAATCTCGTCGACGATAGATTTTCGAAAAAAAATATCACCGAGAACATGCAATCTCGGCGACGATAAATTTTCGGAAAAAATTATCGCTTCATGCAATTTAGCGAGCTCATGCAATTATTGCTCGACTGTATCGTTGAAAAAATCAACGAAAACGTCGAGCGATTATGCATGAGCATCGTCACCGAGAACATGCAATCTCGGCGACGATAGATTTCTGAAAAAAAATATCGCTCTATGCAATGTAGCGAGCTCATGCAATTATTGCTCGGCTGTATCGTTGAAAAAATCAACGAAAACGTCGAGCGATTGTGCATGAGCATCGTCACCGAGAACATGCAATCTCGGCGACGATAGATTTTTAAATAAAATTGTCGCTGTATAAAATTTAGCGAACCCATGCAATTATTGCTCGACTGTATCGTTGAAAAAATCAACGAAAACGTCGAGTGATTGTGCATGAGCATCGTCACCGAGAACATGCAATCTCGGCGACGATAGATTTTCGGAAAAAATTATCGCTTCATACAATTTAGCGAGCTCATGAAATTATTGCTCGGCTGTATCGTTGAAAAAATCAACGAAAACGTCGAGCGATTGTGCATGAGCATCGTCACCGAGAACACGCAATCTCGGCGACGATAGATTTTTACATAAAATTGTCGCTGTATAAAATTTAGCGAACCCATGCAATTATTGCTCGACTGTATCGTTGAAAAAATCAACGAAAACGTCGAGTGATTGTGCATGAGCATCGTCACCGAGAACATGCAATCTCGGCGACGATAGATTTTCAAAAAAAAAATATCGCTCTATGCATTGTAGCGAGCTCATGCAATTATTGCTCGACTGTATCGTTGAAAAAATCAACGAAAACGTCGAGCGATTGTGCATGAGCATCGTCACCGAGAACATGCAATCTCGGCGACGATAGATTTTTAAATAAAATTGTCGCTGTATAAAATTTAGCAAGCTGATGCAATTATTGCTCGACTGCATCGTTGAAAAAATCAACGAAAACGTCGAGCGATTGTGCATGAGCATCGTCACCGACAACATCCAATCTCGTCGACGATAGATTTTCGAAAAAAAATATCACTCTATGCAATGTAGCGAGCTCATGCAATTATTGCTCGACTGTATCGTTGAAAAAATCAACGAAAACGTCGAGCGATTGTGCATGAGCATCGTCACCGACAACATGCAATCTCGGCGACGATAGATTTTCGGAAAAAATTATCGCTCCATACAATTTAGCGAGCTCATGCAATTATTGCTCGGCTGTATCGTTGAAAAAATCAACAAAAACGTCGAGCGATTGTGCATGAGCATCGTCACCAAGAACATGCAATCTCGGCGACGATAGATTTTCGGAAAAAATTATCGCTTCATGCAATTTAGCGAGCTCATGCAATTATTGCTCGACTGTATCGTTGAAAAAATCAACGAAAACGTCGAGCGATTGTGCATGAGCATCGTCACCGAGAACATGCAATCTCCGCGACGATAGATTTTCAAATAAAATTGTCGCTGTATAAAATTTAGCGAGCTCATGCAATTATTGCTCGACTGTATCGTTGTAAAAATCAACGAAAACGTCGAGTGATTGTGCATGAGCATCGTCACCGAGAACATGCAATCTCGGCGACGATATATTTTTAAATTAATTTGTCGCTGTATAAATTTTAGCGACCTCATGCAATTATCGCTCGACTGTATCGTTGAAAGAATCAACGAAAACGTCGAGCGATTGTGCATGAGCATCGTCACCGACAACATCCAATCTCGTCGACGATAGATTTTCGAAAAAAAATATCACTCTATGCAATGTAGCGAGCTCATGCAATTATTGCTCGACTGTATCGTTGAAAAAATCAACGAAAACGTCGAGCGATTGTGCATGAGCATCGTCACCGACAACATGCAATCTCGGCGACGATAGATTTTCGGAAAAAATTATCGCTCCATACAATTTAGCGAGCTCATGCAATTATTGCTCGGCTGTATCGTTGAAAAAATCAACGAAAACGTCGAGCGATTGCGCATGAGCATCGTCACCGAGATCATGCAATCTCGGCGACGATAGATTTTCGGAAAAAATTATCGCTTCATGCAATTTAGCGAGCTCATGCAATTATCGCTCGACTGTATCGTTGAAAAAATCAACGAAAACGTCGAGCGATTATGCATGAGCATCGTCACCGAGAACATGCAATCTCGGGGACGATAGATTTTGGAAAAAAAATATCGCTCTATGCAATGTAGCGAGCTCATGCAATTATTGCTCGGCTGTATCGTTGAAAAAATCAACGAAAACGTCGAGCGATTGTGCATAAGCATCGTCACCGAGAACATGCAATCTCGGCGACGATAGATTTTCGGAAAAAATTATCGCTTCATGCAATTTAGCGAGCTCATGCAATTATTGCTCGACTGTATCGTTGAAAAAATCAACGAAAACGTCGAGCGATTGTGCATGAGCATCGTCACCGAGAACATGCAATCTCGGCGACGATAGATTTTTAAATAAAATTGTCGCTGTATAAAATTTAGCGAACTCATGCAATTATTGCTCGACTGTATCGTTGAAAAAATCAACGAAAACGTCGAGCGATTGTGCATGAGCATCGTCACCGAGAACATGCAATCTCGGCGACGATAGATTTTCGGAAAAAATTATCGCTTCATACAATTTAGCGAGCTCATGCAATTATTGCTCGGCTTTATCGTTGAAAAAATCATCGAAAACGTCGAGCGATTGTGCATGAGTATCGTCACCGAGATCATGCAATCTCGGCGACGATAGATTTTCGGAAAAAATTATCGCTTCATGCAATTTAGCGAGCTCATGCAATTATCGCTCGACTGTATCGTTGAAAAAATCAACGAAAACGTCGAGCGATTATGCATGAGCATCGTCACCGAGAACATGCAATCTCGGGGACGATAGATTTTGGAAAAAAAATATCGCTCTATGCAATGTAGCGAGCTCATGCAATTATTGCTCGGCTGTATCGTTGAAAAAATCAACGAAAACGTCGAGCGATTGTGCATGAGCATCGTCACCGAGAACATGCAATCACGGCGACGATAGATTTTTAAATAAAATTGTCGCTGTATAAAATTTAGCGAACCCATGCAATTATTGCTCGACTGTATCGTTGAAAAAATCAACGAAAACGTCGAGTGATTGTGCATGAGCATCGTCACCGAGGACATGCAATCTCGGCGACGATAGATTTTCGAAAAAAAATATCGCTCTATGCAATGTAGCGAGCTCATGCAATTATTGCTCGACTGTATCGTTGAAAAAATCAACGAAAACGTCGAGCGATTGTGCATGACCATCGTCACCGACAACATCCAATCTCGTCGACGATAGATTTTCGAAAAAAAATATCACCGAGAACATGCAATCTCGGCGACGATAAATTTTCGGAAAAAATTATCGCTTCATGCAATTTAGCGAGCTCATGCAATTATTGCTCGACTGTATCGTTGAAAAAATCAACGAAAACGTCGAGCGATTATGCATGAGCATCGTCACCGAGAACATGCAATCTCGGCGACGATAGATTTCTGAAAAAAAATATCGCTCTATGCAATGTAGCGAGCTCATGCAATTATTGCTCGGCTGTATCGTTGAAAAAATCAACGAAAACGTCGAGCGATTGTGCATGAGCATCGTCACCGAGAACATGCAATCTCGGCGACGATAGATTTTTAAATAAAATTGTCGCTGTATAAAATTTAGCGAACCCATGCAATTATTGCTCGACTGTATCGTTGAAAAAATCAACGAAAACGTCGAGTGATTGTGCATGAGCATCGTCACCGAGAACATGCAATCTCGGCGACGATAGATTTTCGGAAAAAATTATCGCTTCATACAATTTAGCGAGCTCATGAAATTATTGCTCGGCTGTATCGTTGAAAAAATCAACGAAAACGTCGAGCGATTGTGCATGAGCATCGTCACCGAGAACACGCAATCTCGGCGACGATAGATTTTTACATAAAATTGTCGCTGTATAAAATTTAGCGAACCCATGCAATTATTGCTCGACTGTATCGTTGAAAAAATCAACGAAAACGTCGAGTGATTGTGCATGAGCATCGTCACCGAGAACATGCAATCTCGGCGACGATATATTTTTAAATAAATTTGTCGCTGTATAAATTTTAGCGAGCTCATGCAATTATTGCTCGACTGTATCGTTGAAAAAATCAACGAAAACGTCGAGCGATTGTGCATGAGCATCGTCACCGAGAACATGCAATCTCGGCGACGATAGATTTTCGGAAACAATTATCGCTTCATGCAATTTAGCGAGCTCATGCAATTATTGCTCGACTGTATCGTTGAAAAAATCAACGAAAACGTCGAGCGATTATGCATGAGCATCGTCACCGAGAACATGCAATCTCGGCGACGATAGATTTTGGAAAAAAAATATCGCTCTATGCAATGTAGCGAGCTCATGCAATTATTGCTCGGCTGTATCGTTGAAAAAATCAACGAAAACGTCGAGCAATTGTGCATGAGCATCGTCACCGAGAACATGCAATCTCGGCGACGATAGATTTTCGGAAAAAATTATCGCTTCATGCAATTTAGCGAGCTCATGCAATTATTGCTCGACTGTATCGTTGAAAAAATCAACGAAAACGTCGAGCGATTATGCATGAGCATCGTCACCGAGAACATGCAATCTCGGCGACGATAGATTTTGGAAAAAAAATATCGCTCTATGCAATGTAGCGAGCTCATGCAATTATTGCTCGACTGTATCGTTGAAAAAATCGACGAAAACGTCGAGCGATTGTGCATGAGCATCGTCACCGACAACATCCAATCTCGTCGACGATAGATTTTGGAAAAAAAATATCGCTCTATGCAATGTAGCGAGCTCATGCAATTATTGCTCGGCTGTATCGTTGAAAAAATCAACGAAAACGTCGAGCGATTGTGCATGAGCATCGTCACCGAGAACATGCAATCTTGGCGACGATAGATTTTTAAATAAAATTGTCGCTGTATAAAATTTAGCGAACCCATGCAATTATTGCTCGACTGTATCGTTGAAAAAATCAACGAAAACGTCGAGTGATTGTGCATGAGCATCGTCACCGAGAACATGCAATCTTGGCGACGATAGATTTTCGAAAAAAAATATCGCTCTATGCAATGTAGCGAGCTCATGCAATTATTGCTCGACTGTATCGTTGAAAAAATCAACGAAAACGTCGAGCGATTGTGCATGAGCATCGTCACCGAGAACATGCAATCTCGGCGACGATAGATTTTCGGAAAAAATTATCGCTTCATACAATTTAGCGAGCTCATGCAATTATTGCTCGGCTGTATCGTTGAAAAAATCAACGAAAACGTCGAGCGATTGTGCATGAGCATCGTCACCGAGAACATGCAATCTCGGCGACGATAGATTTTTAAATAAAATTGTCGCTGTATAAAATTTAGCGAACCCATGCAATTATTGCTCGACTGTATCGTTGAAAAAATCAACGAAAACGTCGAGTGATTGTGCATGAGCATCGTCACCGAGAACATGCAATCTCGGCGACGATAGATTTTCGAAAAAAAATATCGCTCTATGCAATGTAGCGAGCTCATGCAATTATTGCTCGGCTGTATCGTTGAAAAAATCAACGAAAACGTCGAGCGATTGTGCATGAGCATCGTCACCGAGAACATGCAATCTCGGCGACAATAGATTTTTAAATAAAATTGTCGCTGTATAAAATTTAGCGAACCCATGCAATTATTGCTCGACTGTATCGTTGAAAAAATCAACGAAAACGTCGAGTGATTGTGCATGAGCATCGTCACCGAGAACATGCAATCTCGGCGACGATAGATTTTCGAAAAAAAATGTCGCTGTATAAAATTTAGCGAGCTGATGCAATTATTGTTCGACTGTATCGTTGAAAAAATCAACGAAAACGTCGAGCGATTGAGCATGAGCATCGTCACCGACAACATCCAATCTCGTCGACGATAGATTTTCGAAAAAAAATATCGCTCTATGCAATGTAGCGAGCTCATGCAATTATTGCTCGACTGTATCGTTGAAAAAATCAACGAAAACGTCGAGCGATTGTGCATGTGCATCGTCACCGAGAACATGCAATCTCGGCGACGATAGTTTTTTAAATAAAATTGTCGCTGTATAAAATTTAGCGAGCTCATGCAATTATTGCTCGACTGTATCGTTGAAAAAATCAACAAAAACGTCGAGCGATTGTGCATGAGCATCGTCACCGACAACATCCAATCTCGTCGACGATAGATTTTCGAAAAAAAATATCGCTCTATGCAATGTAGCGAGCTCATGCAATTATTACTCGACTGTATCGTTGAAAAAATCAACGAAAACGTCGAGCGATTGTGCATGTGCATCGTCACCGAGAACATGCAATCTCGGCGAAGATAGATTTTTGAATAAAATTGTCGCTGTATAAAATTTAGCGAGCTCATGCAATTATTGCTCGACTGTATCGTTGTAAAAATCAACGAAAACGTCGAGTGATTGTGCATGAGCATCGTGACCGAGAACATGCAATCTCGGCGACGATATATTTTTGAATAAATTTGTCGCTGTATAAATTTTAGCGAGCTCATGCAATTATTGCTCGGCTGTATCGTTGAAAAAATCAACGAAAACGTCGAGCGATTGTGCATGAGCATCGTCACCGAGAACATGCAATCTCGGCGACGATAGATTTTCGGAAAAAATTATCGCTTCATGCAATTTAGCGAGCTCATGCAATTATTGCTCGACTGTATCGTTGAAAAAATCAACGAAAACGTCGAGCGATTGTGCATGAGCATCGTCACCGAGAACATGCAATCTCGGCGACGATAGATTTTTAAATAAAATTGTCGCTGTATAAAATTTAGCGAACTCATGCAATTATTGCTCGACTGTATCGTTGAAAAAATCAACGAAAACGTCGAGCGATTGTGCATGAGCATCGTCACCGAGAACATGGAATCTCGGCGACGATAGATTTTCGGAAAAAATTATCGCTTCATACAATTTAGCGAGCTCATGCAATTATTGCTCGGCTTTATCGTTGAAAAAATCATCGAAAACGTCGAGCGTTTGTGCATGTGCATCGTCACCGAGAACATGCAATCTCGGCGAAGATAGATTTTTCAATAAAAGCGTCGCTGTATAAAATTTAGCGAGCTCATGCAATTATTGCTCGACTGTATCGTTGTAAAAATCAACGAAAACGTCGAGTGATTGTGCATGAGCATCGTCACCGAGAACATGCAATCTCGGCGACGATATATTTTTAAATAAATTTGTCGCTGTATAAATTTTAGCGAGCTCATGCAATTATTGCTCGACTGTATCGTTGAAAAAATCAACGAAAACGTCGAGCGATTGTGCATGAGCATCGTCACCGAGAACATGCAATCTCGGCGACGATAGATTTTCGGAAAAAATTATCGCTCTATGCAATGTAGCGAGCTCATGCAATTATTGCTCGGCTGTATCGTTGAAAGAATCAACGAAAACGTCGAGCAATTGTGCATGAGCATCGTCACCGAGAACATGCAATCGCGGCGACGATAGATTTTCGGAAAAAATTATCGCTTCATACAATTTAGCGAGCTCATGCAATTATTGCTCGGCTGTATCGTTGAAAAAATCAACGAAAACGTCGAGCGATTGTGCATAAGCATCGTCACCGAGAACATGCAATCGCGGCGACGATAGATTTTCGGAAAAAATTATCGCTTCATACAATTTAGCGAGCTCATGCAATTATTGCTCGGCTGTATCGTTGAAAAAATCAACGAAAACGTCGAGCGATTGTGCATAAGCATCGTCACCGAGAACATGCAATCTCGGCGACGATAGATTTTCGGAAAAAATTATCGCTTCATGCAATTTAGCGAGCTCATGCAATTATTGCTCGACTGTATCGTTGAAAAAATCAACGAAAACGTCGAGCGATTGTGCATGAGCATCGTCACCGAGAACATGCAATCTCGGCGACGATAGATTTTTAAATAAAATTGTCGCTGTATAAAATTTAGCGAACTCATGCAATTATTGCTCGACTGTATCGTTGAAAAAATCAACGAAAACGTCGAGCGATTGTGCATGAGCATCGTCACCGAGAACATGCAATCTCGGCGACGATAGATTTTCGGAAAAAATTATCGCTTCATACAATTTAGCGAGCTCATGCAATTATTGCTCGGCTTTATTGTTGAAAAAATCATCGAAAACGTCGAGCGATTGTGCATGAGTATCGTCACCGAGATCATGCAATCTCGGCGACGATAGATTTTCGGAAAAAATTATCGCTTCATGCAATTTAGCGAGCTCATGCAATTATCGCTCGACTGTATCGTTGAAAAAATCAACGAAAACGTCGAGCGATTATGCATGAGCATCGTCACCGAGAACATGCAATCTCGGGGACGATAGATTTTGGAAAAAAAATATCGCTCTATGCAATGTAGCGAGCTCATGCAATTATTGCTCGGCTGTATCGTTGAAAAAATCAACGAAAACGTCGAGCGATTGTGCATGAGCATCGTCACCGAGAACATGCAATCACGGCGACGATAGATTTTTAAATAAAATTGTCGCTGTATAAAATTTAGCGAACCCATGCAATTATTGCTCGACTGTATCGTTGAAAAAATCAACGAAAACGTCGAGTGATTGTGCATGAGCATCGTCACCGAGGACATGCAATCTCGGCGACGATAGATTTTCGAAAAAAAATATCGCTCTATGCAATGTAGCGAGCTCATGCAATTATTGCTCGACTGTATCGTTGAAAAAATCAACGAAAACGTCGAGCGATTGTGCATGACCATCGTCACCGACAACATCCAATCTCGTCGACGATAGATTTTCGAAAAAAAATATCACCGAGAACATGCAATCTCGGCGACGATAAATTTTCGGAAAAAATTATCGCTTCATGCAATTTAGCGAGCTCATGCAATTATTGCTCGACTGTATCGTTGAAAAAATCAACGAAAACGTCGAGCGATTATGCATGAGCATCGTCACCGAGAACATGCAATCTCGGCGACGATAGATTTCTGAAAAAAAATATCGCTCTATGCAATGTAGCGAGCTCATGCAATTATTGCTCGGCTGTATCGTTGAAAAAATCAACGAAAACGTCGAGCGATTGTGCATGAGCATCGTCACCGAGAACATGCAATCTCGGCGACGATAGATTTTTAAATAAAATTGTCGCTGTATAAAATTTAGCGAACCCATGCAATTATTGCTCGACTGTATCGTTGAAAAAATCAACGAAAACGTCGAGTGATTGTGCATGAGCATCGTCACCGAGAACATGCAATCTCGGCGACGATAGATTTTCGGAAAAAATTATCGCTTCATACAATTTAGCGAGCTCATGAAATTATTGCTCGGCTGTATCGTTGAAAAAATCAACGAAAACGTCGAGCGATTGTGCATGAGCATCGTCACCGAGAACACGCAATCTCGGCGACGATAGATTTTTACATAAAATTGTCGCTGTATAAAATTTAGCGAACCCATGCAATTATTGCTCGACTGTATCGTTGAAAAAATCAACGAAAACGTCGAGTGATTGTGCATGAGCATCGTCACCGAGAACATGCAATCTCGGCGACGATAGATTTTCAAAAAAAAAATATCGCTCTATGCATTGTAGCGAGCTCATGCAATTATTGCTCGACTGTATCGTTGAAAAAATCAACGAAAACGTCGAGCGATTGTGCATGAGCATCGTCACCGAGAACATGCAATCTCGGCGACGATAGATTTTTAAATAAAATTGTCGCTGTATAAAATTTAGCAAGCTGATGCAATTATTGCTCGACTGCATCGTTGAAAAAATCAACGAAAACGTCGAGCGATTGTGCATGAGCATCGTCACCGACAACATCCAATCTCGTCGACGATAGATTTTCGAAAAAAAATATCACTCTATGCAATGTAGCGAGCTCATGCAATTATTGCTCGACTGTATCGTTGAAAAAATCAACGAAAACGTCGAGCGATTGTGCATGAGCATCGTCACCGACAACATGCAATCTCGGCGACGATAGATTTTCGGAAAAAATTATCGCTCCATACAATTTAGCGAGCTCATGCAATTATTGCTCGGCTGTATCGTTGAAAAAATCAACAAAAACGTCGAGCGATTGTGCATGAGCATCGTCACCAAGAACATGCAATCTCGGCGACGATAGATTTTCGGAAAAAATTATCGCTTCATGCAATTTAGCGAGCTCATGCAATTATTGCTCGACTGTATCGTTGAAAAAATCAACGAAAACGTCGAGCGATTGTGCATGAGCATCGTCACCGAGAACATGCAATCTCCGCGACGATAGATTTTCAAATAAAATTGTCGCTGTATAAAATTTAGCGAGCTCATGCAATTATTGCTCGACTGTATCGTTGTAAAAATCAACGAAAACGTCGAGTGATTGTGCATGAGCATCGTCACCGAGAACATGCAATCTCGGCGACGATATATTTTTAAATTAATTTGTCGCTGTATAAATTTTAGCGACCTCATGCAATTATCGCTCGACTGTATCGTTGAAAGAATCAACGAAAACGTCGAGCGATTGTGCATGAGCATCGTCACCGACAACATCCAATCTCGTCGACGATAGATTTTCGAAAAAAAATATCACTCTATGCAATGTAGCGAGCTCATGCAATTATTGCTCGACTGTATCGTTGAAAAAATCAACGAAAACGTCGAGCGATTGTGCATGAGCATCGTCACCGACAACATGCAATCTCGGCGACGATAGATTTTCGGAAAAAATTATCGCTCCATACAATTTAGCGAGCTCATGCAATTATTGCTCGGCTGTATCGTTGAAAAAATCAACGAAAACGTCGAGCGATTGCGCATGAGCATCGTCACCGAGATCATGCAATCTCGGCGACGATAGATTTTCGGAAAAAATTATCGCTTCATGCAATTTAGCGAGCTCATGCAATTATCGCTCGACTGTATCGTTGAAAAAATCAACGAAAACGTCGAGCGATTATGCATGAGCATCGTCACCGAGAACATGCAATCTCGGGGACGATAGATTTTGGAAAAAAAATATCGCTCTATGCAATGTAGCGAGCTCATGCAATTATTGCTCGGCTGTATCGTTGAAAAAATCAACGAAAACGTCGAGCGATTGTGCATAAGCATCGTCACCGAGAACATGCAATCTCGGCGACGATAGATTTTCGGAAAAAATTATCGCTTCATGCAATTTAGCGAGCTCATGCAATTATTGCTCGACTGTATCGTTGAAAAAATCAACGAAAACGTCGAGCGATTGTGCATGAGCATCGTCACCGAGAACATGCAATCTCGGCGACGATAGATTTTTAAATAAAATTGTCGCTGTATAAAATTTAGCGAACTCATGCAATTATTGCTCGACTGTATCGTTGAAAAAATCAACGAAAACGTCGAGCGATTGTGCATGAGCATCGTCACCGAGAACATGCAATCTCGGCGACGATAGATTTTCGGAAAAAATTATCGCTTCATACAATTTAGCGAGCTCATGCAATTATTGCTCGGCTTTATCGTTGAAAAAATCATCGAAAACGTCGAGCGATTGTGCATGAGTATCGTCACCGAGATCATGCAATCTCGGCGACGATAGATTTTCGGAAAAAATTATCGCTTCATGCAATTTAGCGAGCTCATGCAATTATCGCTCGACTGTATCGTTGAAAAAATCAACGAAAACGTCGAGCGATTATGCATGAGCATCGTCACCGAGAACATGCAATCTCGGGGACGATAGATTTTGGAAAAAAAATATCGCTCTATGCAATGTAGCGAGCTCATGCAATTATTGCTCGGCTGTATCGTTGAAAAAATCAACGAAAACGTCGAGCGATTATGCATGAGCATCGTCACCGAGAACATGCAATCTCGGCGACGATAGATTTCTGAAAAAAAATATCGCTCTATGCAATGTAGCGAGCTCATGCAATTATTGCTCGGCTGTATCGTTGAAAAAATCAACGAAAACGTCGAGCGATTGTGCATGAGCATCGTCACCGAGAACATGCAATCTCGGCGACGATAGATTTTTAAATAAAATTGTCGCTGTATAAAATTTAGCGAACCCATGCAATTATTGCTCGACTGTATCGTTGAAAAAATCAACGAAAACGTCGAGTGATTGTGCATGAGCATCGTCACCGAGAACATGCAATCTCGGCGACGATAGATTTTCGGAAAAAATTATCGCTTCATACAATTTAGCGAGCTCATGAAATTATTGCTCGGCTGTATCGTTGAAAAAATCAACGAAAACGTCGAGCGATTGTGCATGAGCATCGTCACCGAGAACACGCAATCTCGGCGACGATAGATTTTTACATAAAATTGTCGCTGTATAAAATTTAGCGAACCCATGCAATTATTGCTCGACTGTATCGTTGAAAAAATCAACGAAAACGTCGAGTGATTGTGCATGAGCATCGTCACCGAGAACATGCAATCTCGGCGACGATAGATTTTCAAAAAAAAAATATCGCTCTATGCATTGTAGCGAGCTCATGCAATTATTGCTCGACTGTATCGTTGAAAAAATCAACGAAAACGTCGAGCGATTGTGCATGAGCATCGTCACCGAGAACATGCAATCTCGGCGACGATAGATTTTTAAATAAAATTGTCGCTGTATAAAATTTAGCAAGCTGATGCAATTATTGCTCGACTGCATCGTTGAAAAAATCAACGAAAACGTCGAGCGATTGTGCATGAGCATCGTCACCGAGAACATGCAATCACGGCGACGATAGATTTTTAAATAAAATTGTCGCTGTATAAAATTTAGCGAACCCATGCAATTATTGCTCGACTGTATCGTTGAAAAAATCAACGAAAACGTCGAGTGATTGTGCATGAGCATCGTCACCGAGGACATGCAATCTCGGCGACGATAGATTTTCGAAAAAAAATATCGCTCTATGCAATGTAGCGAGCTCATGCAATTATTGCTCGACTGTATCGTTGAAAAAATCAACGAAAACGTCGAGCGATTGTGCATGACCATCGTCACCGACAACATCCAATCTCGTCGACGATAGATTTTCGAAAAAAAATATCACCGAGAACATGCAATCTCGGCGACGATAAATTTTCGGAAAAAATTATCGCTTCATGCAATTTAGCGAGCTCATGCAATTATTGCTCGACTGTATCGTTGAAAAAATCAACGAAAACGTCGAGCGATTATGCATGAGCATCGTCACCGAGAACATGCAATCTCGGCGACGATAGATTTCTGAAAAAAAATATCGCTCTATGCAATGTAGCGAGCTCATGCAATTATTGCTCGGCTGTATCGTTGAAAAAATCAACGAAAACGTCGAGCGATTGTGCATGAGCATCGTCACCGAGAACATGCAATCTCGGCGACGATAGATTTTTAAATAAAATTGTCGCTGTATAAAATTTAGCGAACCCATGCAATTATTGCTCGACTGTATCGTTGAAAAAATCAACGAAAACGTCGAGTGATTGTGCATGAGCATCGTCACCGAGAACATGCAATCTCGGCGACGATAGATTTTCGGAAAAAATTATCGCTTCATACAATTTAGCGAGCTCATGAAATTATTGCTCGGCTGTATCGTTGAAAAAATCAACGAAAACGTCGAGCGATTGTGCATGAGCATCGTCACCGAGAACACGCAATCTCGGCGACGATAGATTTTTACATAAAATTGTCGCTGTATAAAATTTAGCGAACCCATGCAATTATTGCTCGACTGTATCGTTGAAAAAATCAACGAAAACGTCGAGTGATTGTGCATGAGCATCGTCACCGAGAACATGCAATCTCGGCGACGATAGATTTTCAAAAAAAAAATATCGCTCTATGCATTGTAGCGAGCTCATGCAATTATTGCTCGACTGTATCGTTGAAAAAATCAACGAAAACGTCGAGCGATTGTGCATGAGCATCGTCACCGAGAACATGCAATCTCGGCGACGATAGATTTTTAAATAAAATTGTCGCTGTATAAAATTTAGCAAGCTGATGCAATTATTGCTCGACTGCATCGTTGAAAAAATCAACGAAAACGTCGAGCGATTGTGCATGAGCATCGTCACCGACAACATCCAATCTCGTCGACGATAGATTTTCGAAAAAAAATATCACTCTATGCAATGTAGCGAGCTCATGCAATTATTGCTCGACTGTATCGTTGAAAAAATCAACGAAAACGTCGAGCGATTGTGCATGAGCATCGTCACCGACAACATGCAATCTCGGCGACGATAGATTTTCGGAAAAAATTATCGCTCCATACAATTTAGCGAGCTCATGCAATTATTGCTCGGCTGTATCGTTGAAAAAATCAACAAAAACGTCGAGCGATTGTGCATGAGCATCGTCACCAAGAACATGCAATCTCGGCGACGATAGATTTTCGGAAAAAATTATCGCTTCATGCAATTTAGCGAGCTCATGCAATTATTGCTCGACTGTATCGTTGAAAAAATCAACGAAAACGTCGAGCGATTGTGCATGAGCATCGTCACCGAGAACATGCAATCTCCGCGACGATAGATTTTCAAATAAAATTGTCGCTGTATAAAATTTAGCGAGCTCATGCAATTATTGCTCGACTGTATCGTTGTAAAAATCAACGAAAACGTCGAGTGATTGTGCATGAGCATCGTCACCGAGAACATGCAATCTCGGCGACGATATATTTTTAAATTAATTTGTCGCTGTATAAATTTTAGCGACCTCATGCAATTATCGCTCGACTGTATCGTTGAAAGAATCAACGAAAACGTCGAGCGATTGTGCATGAGCATCGTCACCGACAACATCCAATCTCGTCGACGATAGATTTTCGAAAAAAAATATCACTCTATGCAATGTAGCGAGCTCATGCAATTATTGCTCGACTGTATCGTTGAAAAAATCAACGAAAACGTCGAGCGATTGTGCATGAGCATCGTCACCGACAACATGCAATCTCGGCGACGATAGATTTTCGGAAAAAATTATCGCTCCATACAATTTAGCGAGCTCATGCAATTATTGCTCGGCTGTATCGTTGAAAAAATCAACGAAAACGTCGAGCGATTGCGCATGAGCATCGTCACCGAGAACATGCAATCTCGGGGACGATAGATTTTGGAAAAAAAATATCGCTCTATGCAATGTAGCGAGCTCATGCAATTATTGCTCGGCTGTATCGTTGAAAAAATCAACGAAAACGTCGAGCGATTGTGCATAAGCATCGTCACCGAGAACATGCAATCTCGGCGACGATAGATTTTCGGAAAAAATTATCGCTTCATGCAATTTAGCGAGCTCATGCAATTATTGCTCGACTGTATCGTTGAAAAAATCAACGAAAACGTCGAGCGATTGTGCATGAGCATCGTCACCGAGAACATGCAATCTCGGCGACGATAGATTTTCAAATAAAATTGTCGCTGTATAAAATTTAGCGAACTCATGCAATTATTGCTCGACTGTATCGTTGAAAAAATCAACGAAAACGTCGAGCGATTGTGCATGAGCATCGTCACCGAGAACATGCAATCTCGGCGACGATAGATTTTCGGAAAAAATTATCGCTTCATACAATTTAGCGAGCTCATGCAATTATTGCTCGGCTTTATCGTTGAAAAAATCATCGAAAACGTCGAGCGATTGTGCATGAGTATCGTCACCGAGATCATGCAATCTCGGCGACGATAGATTTTCGGAAAAAATTATCGCTTCATGCAATTTAGCGAGCTCATGCAATTATCGCTCGACTGTATCGTTGAAAAAATCAACGAAAACGTCGAGCGATTATGCATGAGCATCGTCACCGAGAACATGCAATCTCGGGGACGATAGATTTTGGAAAAAAAATATCGCTCTATGCAATGTAGCGAGCTCATGCAATTATTGCTCGGCTGTATCGTTGAAAAAATCAACGAAAACGTCGAGCGATTGTGCATGAGCATCGTCACCGAGAACATGCAATCACGGCGACGATAGATTTTTAAATAAAATTGTCGCTGTATAAAATTTAGCGAACCCATGCAATTATTGCTCGACTGTATCGTTGAAAAAATCAACGAAAACGTCGAGTGATTGTGCATGAGCATCGTCACCGAGGACATGCAATCTCGGCGACGATAGATTTTCGAAAAAAAATATCGCTCTATGCAATGTAGCGAGCTCATGCAATTATTGCTCGACTGTATCGTTGAAAAAATCAACGAAAACGTCGAGCGATTGTGCATGACCATCGTCACCGACAACATCCAATCTCGTCGACGATAGATTTTCGAAAAAAAATATCACCGAGAACATGCAATCTCGGCGACGATAAATTTTCGGAAAAAATTATCGCTTCATGCAATTTAGCGAGCTCATGCAATTATTGCTCGACTGTATCGTTGAAAAAATCAACGAAAACGTCGAGCGATTATGCATGAGCATCGTCACCGAGAACATGCAATCTCGGCGACGATAGATTTTTAAATAAAATTGTCGCTGTATAAAATTTAGCGAACCCATGCAATTATTGCTCGACTGTATCGTTGAAAAAATCAACGAAAACGTCGAGTGATTGTGCATGAGCATCGTCACCGAGAACATGCAATCTCGGCGATCATAGATTTTCAAATAAAATTGTCGCTGTATAAAGTTTAGCGAACTCATGCAATTATTGCTCGACTGTATCGTTATAAAAATCAACGAAAACGTCGAGCGATTGTGCTTGAGCATCGTAACCGAGAACATGCAATCTCGGCGACGATATATTTTTAAATAAATTTGTCGCTGTATAAATTTTAGAGAGAGAATGATAGAGAGATAATGATAGAGAGAGAGAGAATGATAGAGAGAGAATGATAGAGAGAGAGAATGATAGAGAGAGAGAACGATGGAGAGAGGGAATGATAGAGAGAGAGAGAATGATAGAGAGAGAGAACGATAATGAGAGAGAATGATAGAGACAGAGAATGATAGAGAGAGATAATGATAGAGACAGAGAATGATAGAGAGAGAGAGAACGATGGAGAGAGAGAGAAGGATAGAGAGAGAGAGAATGATAGAGAAAGTGAATAATAGAGAGAGAGAGAATGATAGAGAGAGTGAATCATAGTGAGAGAGAATGATAGAGAGAGAGAATGATAGTGAGAGAGAATGATAGAGACAGAGAATGATAGAGAGAAAGAATGATAGAGAGAGAATGATGGAGAGAGAGAATGATAGAGAGAGAGAATGATGGAGAGAGAGAATGATAGAGAGAAAGAATGATAGAGAAAGAGAATGATGGAGAGAGAGAGAATGATGGAGAGACAGAGAATGATGGAGAGAGAGAGAATGATAGAGAGAAAAAATGATTGAGACAGAGAATGATACAGACAGAGAATGATAGAGAAAGATAATGATAGAGAGAGATAATGATGAAGACAGAGAATGATAGAGAGAGAGAGAGAATGATGGAGAGAGAGAATGATAGTGAGAGAGAATGATAGAGAGAGTGAATGATAGTGAGAGAGAATGATAGAGAGAGAGAATGATAGTGACAGAGAATGATAGAGACAGAGAATGATAGAGAGAGATAATGATAGAGACAGAGACTGATAGAAAGAGAGAGAGTGATGGAGAGAGAGAAAGATAGAGAGAGGGAATGATAGAGAGAGAGAGAATGATAGAGAGAGAGAGAATGATGGAGAGAGAGACTGATAATGAGAGAGAATGATAGAGACAGAGAATGATAGAGAGAGATAATGATAGAGACAGAGAATGATAGAAAGAGAGAGAACGATGTAGAGAGTGAGAATGATAGAGAGAGAGAGAATGATAGAGAAAGAGAATAATAGAGAGAGAAAGAATGATAGAGAGAGTGAATAATAGTGAGAGAGAATGATAGAGAGAGAGAATGATAGCGAGAGAGAATGATAGAGACAAAGAATGATAGAGAGAGAGAATGATAGAGAAAAAGAATGATAGAGAAAGAGAATGATGGAGAGAGAGAGAGAGAGAATGATGAAGAGAGAGAGAATGATGGAGAGAGAGAGAATGATAGAGAGAGAGAATGATGGAGAGAGAGAATGATAGAGATAGAGAATGATGGTGAGAGAGAATGATAGAGACAGAGAATGATAGAGAGAAAGAATGATAAAGGAAGAGAATGATGGAGAGAGCGAATGATGGAGAGAGAGAGAATGATAGAGATAAAGAATGATAGAGAAAGAGAATGATGGAGAGAGAGAGAATGATGGAGAGAGAATGATAGAGAGAGAGAATGATAGAGAGAGAGAACGATAGAGAGAGAATGATAGAGAGAGAGAATGATGGAGAGAGAGAATGATAGAGATAGAGAATGATAGTGAGAGAGAATGATAGAGACAGAGAATGATAAAGAGAAAGAATGATAGAGAGAAAGAATGATAGACAGAAAGAATGATAGAGAGAAAGAATGATAGAGAGAGAGAATGCTGGAGAGAGAGAATGATAGAGAGAGAGAGAATGATGGAGAGAGAGAATGATAGTGAGAGAGAATGATAGAGAGAGCGAATGATAGTGAGATAGAATGATAGAGAGAGAGAATGATAGTGAGAGAGAATGATAGTGAGAGAGAATGATGGAAAGAGAGAAAGATAGAGAGAGAGAGAATGATAGAGGGAGAGAATGATTGAGACAGAGAATGATAGAGACAGAGAATGATAGAGAGAGAGAGAATGATGGAGAGAGAGAATGAGAGTGCGAGAGAATGATAGAGAGAGTGAATGATAGTGAGAGAGAATGATAGAGAGAGAGAATGATAGTGAGAGAGAATGATAGTGAGAGAGAATGATAGAGAGAAAGAATGATACAGAGAGAGAGAATGATTGAGACAGAGAATGATAGAGACAGAGAATGATAGAGAGAGATAATGATAGAGACAGAGACTGATAGAAAGAGAGAGAATGATGGAGAGAGAGAAAGATAGAGATAGAATGATAGTGAGAGAGAATGATAGAGAGAAAGAATGATGGAGAGAGAGAATGATAGTGAGAGAGAATGATAGAGAGAGTGAATGACAGTAAGAGAGAATGATAGAGAGAGAGAATGATAATGAGAGAGGATGATAGTGAGAGAGAATGTTACAGAGAGAGAATGATAGAGAGAGAATGATAGAGAGAGAGAATGATAGTGAGAGAGAATGATAGAGACAGAGAATGATAGAGAGAGAATGATGGAGACAGAGAATGATAGAAAGAGAGAATGATAGAGAGAGAGAATGATAGAGAGAGAGAATGATGGAGGAAGAGAATGATAGAAAGATAGAATGATACAGAGAGAGAATGATAGAGAGAGAAAGAGAATGATGGAGAGAGAGAAGGATAAAGAGAGAGAGAGAGAATGATGGAGAGAGAGAGAATGATGGAGAGAGAATGATAGAGAGAGAGAATGATAGAGAGAGAGAACGATAGAGAGAGAATGATAGAGAGAGAGAATGATGGAGAGAGAGAATGATAGAGATAGAGAATGATAGTGAGAGAGAATGATAGAGACAGAGAATGATAAAGAGAAAGAATGATAGAGAGAAAGAATGATAGACAGAAAGAATGATAGAGAGAAAGAATGATAGAGAGAGAGAATGCTGGAGAGAGAGAATGATAGAGAGAGAGAGAATGATGGAGAGAGAGAATGATAGTGAGAGAGAATGATAGAGAGAGCGAATGATAGTGAGATAGAATGATAGAGAGAGAGAATGATAGTGAGAGAGAATGATAGTGAGAGAGAATGATGGAAAGAGAGAAAGATAGAGAGAGAGAGAATGATAGAGGGAGAGAATGATTGAGACAGAGAATGATAGAGACAGAGAATGATAGAGAGAGAGAGAATGATGGAGAGAGAGAATGAGAGTGCGAGAGAATGATAGAGAGAGTGAATGATAGTGAGAGAGAATGATAGAGAGAGAGAATGATAGTGAGAGAGAATGATAGTGAGAGAGAATGATAGAGAGAAAGAATGATACAGAGAGAGAGAATGATTGAGACAGAGAATGATAGAGACAGAGAATGATAGAGAGAGATAATGATAGAGACAGAGACTGATAGAAAGAGAGAGAATGATGGAGAGAGAGAAAGATAGAGATAGAATGATAGTGAGAGAGAATGATAGAGAGAAAGAATGATGGAGAGAGAGAATGATAGTGAGAGAGAATGATAGAGAGAGTGAATGACAGTAAGAGAGAATGATAGAGAGAGAGAATGATAATGAGAGAGGATGATAGTGAGAGAGAATGTTACAGAGAGAGAATGATAGAGAGAGAATGATAGAGAGAGAGAATGATAGTGAGAGAGAATGATAGAGACAGAGAATGATAGAGAGAGAATGATGGAGACAGAGAATGATAGAAAGAGAGAATGATAGAGAGAGAGAATGATAGAGAGAGAGAATGATGGAGGAAGAGAATGATAGAAAGATAGAATGATACAGAGAGAGAATGATAGAGAGAGAAAGAGAATGATGGAGAGAGAGAAGGATAAAGAGAGAGAGAGAGAATGATGGAGAGAGAGAGAGAATGATGGAGAGAGAAAATGATAGAGAGAAAGAATGATAGAGAGAGAGAATGATGGAGAGAGAGAATGATAGAGATAGAGAATGATAGTGAGAGAGAATGATAGAGATAGAGAATGATAGTGAGAGAGAATGATAGAGACAGAGAATGATAGAGAGGAAGAATGATAGAGAAAGAGAATGATGGAGAGAGAGAGAATGATGGAGAGAGAGAATGATTGAGACAGAGAATGATAGAGACAGAGAATGATAGAGAGAAAGAATGATAGAGACAGAGAATGATAGAGAGAAAGAATGATAGAGAGAAATAATGATAGAGAGAAAGAATGATAGAGAAAGAAAATGATGGAGAGAGAGAGAATGATAGAGAGAGAATGATAGAGAGAGAATGATAGAGAGAGAGAATGATGGAGAGAGAGATTGATAGAGAGAGAGAATGATTGAGACAGAGAATGATAGAGAGAAAGAATGATAGAGAGAGATAATGATAGAGACAGAGAATGATGGAGAGAGAGAATGAGAGTGAGAGTGAATGATAGTGAGAGAGAATGATAGAGAGAAAGAATGATACAGAGAGAGAGAATGATTGAGACAGAGAATAATAGAGACAGAGAATGATAGAGAGAGATAATGATAGAGACAGAGACTGATAGAAAGGGAGAGAATGGTGGAGAGAGAGAAAGATAGAGAGCGAGAATGATAGTGAGAGAGAATGATAGAGAGAAAGAATGATGGAGAGAGAGAACGATAGTGAGAGAGAATGATAGAGAGAGTGAATGATAGTGAGAGAGAATGATAGAGAGAGAGAATGATAATGAGAGAGGATGATAGTGAGAGAGAATGTTACAGAGAGAGAATGATAGAGAGAGAATGATAGAGAGAGAATGATAGAGAGAGAGAATGATAGTGAGAGAGAATGATAGAGAGAGAATGATGGAGACAGAGAATGATAGAAAGAGAGAATGATAGAGAGAGAGAATGATAGAGAGAGAGAATGATGGAGGAAGAGAATGATAGAAAGATAGAATGATAGAGAGAGAGAATGATGGAGAGAGAGAGAGAATGATGGAGAGAAAAATGATAGAGAGAAAGAATGATAGAGAGAGAGAATGATGGAGAGAGAGAATGATAGAGATAGAGAATGATAGTGAGAGAGAATGATAGAGATAGAGAATGATAGTGAGAGAGAATGATAGAGACAGAGAATGATAGAGAGAAAGAATGATAGAGAAAGAGAAGGATGGAGAGAGAGAGAATGATGGAGAGAGAGAGAGAGAGAATGATGGAGAGAGAGAGAATGATGGAGAGAGAGAGAATGATAGAGAGAGAGAATGATGGAGAGAGAGAATGATAGAGATAGAGAATGATGGTGAGAGAGAATGATAGAGACAGAGAATGATAGAGAGAAAGAATGATAAAGGAAGAGAATGATGGAGAGAGCGAATGATGGAGAGAGAGAGAATGATAGAGATAAAGAATGATAGAGAAAGAGAATGATGGAGAGAGAGAGAATGATGGAGAGAGAATGATAGAGAGAGAGAATGATAGAGAGAGAGAACGATAGAGAGAGAATGATAGAGAGAGAGAATGATGGAGAGAGAGAATGATAGAGATAGAGAATGATAGTGAGAGAGAATGATAGAGACAGAGAATGATAAAGAGAAAGAATGATAGAGAGAAAGAATGATAGACAGAAAGAATGATAGAGAGAAAGAATGATAGAGAAAGAAAATGATGGAGCGAGAGAAAGAATGATGGAGAGAGAGAGAATGATAGAGAGAGAGAATGATACAGAGAGAGAATGATAGAGAGATAATGATAGAGAGAGAGAATGATAGAGAGAGAATAATAGAGAGAGAATGATAGAGAGAGAGAGAAAGATAGAGAGAAAGAACAATGGAGAGAGGGAATGATAGAGAGAGAGAGAGAATGATAGAGAGAGAGAATGATGGAGAGGGAGAATGTTAATGAGAGAGAATGATAGAGACAGAGAATGATAGAGAGAGATAATGATAGAGACAGAGAATGATAGAAAGAGAGAGAACGATGGAGAGAGAGAGAGAAGGATAGAGAGAGAGAGAATGATAGAGAAAGAGGATAATAGAGAGAGAGAGAATGATAGAAAGACTGAATCATAGTGAGAGAGAATGATAGAGAGAGAGAATGATAGTGAGAGAGAATGATAGAGACAGAGAATGATAGAGAGAGAGAATGATAGAGAAAGAGAATAATGGAGAGAGAGAGAATGATAGAGAGACTGAATGATAGTGAGAGAGAATGATAGAGAGAGAGAATGATAGTGAGAGAGAATGATAGAGACAGAGAATGATAGAGAGAGAGAATGATAGAGAAAGAGAATGATGGAGAGAGAGAGAATGATGGAGAGAGAGAGAATGATGGAGAGAGAGAGAATGATAGAGAGAGAGAATGATAGAAAGAGAGAATGATGGAGAGCGAGAATCATATAGGGAGAGAATGATAAAGAGAGAGAATCATAGAGACAGAGTATGATAGCGAGAAAGAATGATAGAGAGAGAATGATAGAGAGAGAGATAGAATGATTGAGAGAGAGAAAGAATGATGGAGAGAAAGAATGATAGAGAGAGAGAATGATGGAGAAAGAGAATGATAGAGACAGAGAATGATAGAGAGAAAGAATGATAGAGACAGAGAATGATAGAGAGAGAGAATGATTGAGAGAGAATGATAGAGAGAGAATGATAGAGAGAGAGAATGATAGAGAGAGAGAATGATAGAGAGAGAGAATGCTGGAGAGAGAGAATGATAGAGAGAGAGAGAATGATGGAGCGAGAGAATGATAGTGAGAGAGAATGATAGAGAGAGCGAATGATAGTGAGATAGAATGATAGAGAGAGAGAATGATAGTGAGAGAGAATGATAGTGAGAGAGAATGATGGAATGAGAGAAAGATAGAGAGAGAGAGAATGATAGAGACAGAGAATGATAGAGAGAGAGAGAATGATGGAGAGAGAGAATGAGAGTGCGAGAGAATGATAGAGAGAGTGAATGATAGTGAGAGAGAATGATAGAGAGAGAGAATGATAGTGAGAGAGAATGATAGTGAGAGAGAATGATAGAGAGAAAGAATGATATAGAGAGAGAGAATGATTGAGACAGAGAATGATAGAGACAGAGAATGATAGAGAGAGATAATGATAGAGACAGAGACTGATAGAAAGAGAGAGAATGATGGAGAGAGAGAAAGATAGAGATAGAATGATAGTGAGAGAGAATGATAGAGAGAAAGAATGATGGAGAGAGAGAATGATAGTGAGAGAGAATGATGGAGAGAGAGAATGATAGTGAGAGAGAATGATAGAGAGAGTGAATGACAGTAAGAGAGAATGATAGAGAGAGAGAATGATAATGAGAGAGGATGATAGTGAGAGAGAATGTTACAGAGAGAGAATGATAGAGAGAGAATGATAGAGAGAGAGAATGATAGTGAGAGAGAATGATAGAGACAGAGAATGATAGAGAGAGAATGATGGAGACAGAGAATGATAGAAAGAGAGAATGATAGAGAGAGAGAATGATAGAGAGAGAGAATGATGGAGGAAGAGAATGATAGGAAGATAGAATGATACAGAGAGAGAATGATAGAGAGAGAAAGAGAATGATGGAGAGAGAGAAGGATAAAGAGAGAGAGAGAGAATGATGGAGAGAGAGAAAGAATGATGGAGAGAGAAAATGATAGAGAGAAAGAATGATAGAGAGAGAGAATGATGGAGAGAGAGAATGAGAGTGAGAGTGAATGATAGTGAGAGAGAATGATAGAGAGAAAGAATGATACAGAGAGAGAGAATGATTGAGACAGAGAATAATAGAGACAGAGAATGATAGAGAGAGATAATGATAGAGACAGAGACTGATAGAAAGGGAGAGAATGGTGGAGAGAGAGAAAGATAGAGAGCGAGAATGATAGTGAGAGAGAATGATAGAGAGAAAGAATGATGGAGAGAGAGAACGATAGTGAGAGAGAATGATAGAGAGAGTGAATGATAGTGAGAGAGAATGATAGAGAGAGAGAATGATAATGAGAGAGGATGATAGTGAGAGAGAATGTTACAGAGAGAGAATGATAGAGAGAGAATGATAGAGAGAGAATGATAGAGAGAGAGAATGATAGTGAGAGAGAATGATAGAGAGAGAATGATGGAGACAGAGAATGATAGAAAGAGAGAATGATAGAGAGAGAGAATGATAGAGAGAGAGAATGATGGAGGAAGAGAATGATAGAAAGATAGAATGATAGAGAGAGAGAATGATGGAGAGAGAGAGAGAATGATGGAGAGAAAAATGATAGAGAGAAAGAATGATAGAGAGAGAGAATGATGGAGAGAGAGAATGATAGAGATAGAGAATGATAGTGAGAGAGAATGATAGAGATAGAGAATGATAGTGAGAGAGAATGATAGAGACAGAGAATGATAGAGAGAAAGAATGATAGAGAAAGAGAAGGATGGAGAGAGAGAGAATGATGGAGAGAGAGAGAGAGAGAATGATGGAGAGAGAGAGAATGATGGAGAGAGAGAGAATGATAGAGAGAGAGAATGATGGAGAGAGAGAATGATAGAGATAGAGAATGATGGTGAGAGAGAATGATAGAGACAGAGAATGATAGAGAGAAAGAATGATAAAGGAAGAGAATGATGGAGAGAGCGAATGATGGAGAGAGAGAGAATGATAGAGATAAAGAATGATAGAGAAAGAGAATGATGGAGAGAGAGAGAATGATGGAGAGAGAATGATAGAGAGAGAGAATGATAGAGAGAGAGAACGATAGAGAGAGAATGATAGAGAGAGAGAATGATGGAGAGAGAGAATGATAGAGATAGAGAATGATAGTGAGAGAGAATGATAGAGACAGAGAATGATAAAGAGAAAGAATGATAGAGAGAAAGAATGATAGACAGAAAGAATGATAGAGAGAAAGAATGATAGAGAAAGAAAATGATGGAGCGAGAGAAAGAATGATGGAGAGAGAGAGAATGATAGAGAGAGAGAATGATACAGAGAGAGAATGATAGAGAGATAATGATAGAGAGAGAGAATGATAGAGAGAGAATAATAGAGAGAGAATGATAGAGAGAGAGAGAAAGATAGAGAGAAAGAACAATGGAGAGAGGGAATGATAGAGAGAGAGAGAGAATGATAGAGAGAGAGAATGATGGAGAGGGAGAATGTTAATGAGAGAGAATGATAGAGACAGAGAATGATAGAGAGAGATAATGATAGAGACAGAGAATGATAGAAAGAGAGAGAACGATGGAGAGAGAGAGAGAAGGATAGAGAGAGAGAGAATGATAGAGAAAGAGGATAATAGAGAGAGAGAGAATGATAGAAAGACTGAATCATAGTGAGAGAGAATGATAGAGAGAGAGAATGATAGTGAGAGAGAATGATAGAGACAGAGAATGATAGAGAGAGAGAATGATAGAGAAAGAGAATAATGGAGAGAGAGAGAATGATAGAGAGACTGAATGATAGTGAGAGAGAATGATAGAGAGAGAGAATGATAGTGAGAGAGAATGATAGAGACAGAGAATGATAGAGAGAGAGAATGATAGAGAAAGAGAATGATGGAGAGAGAGAGAATGATGGAGAGAGAGAGAATGATGGAGAGAGAGAGAATGATAGAGAGAGAGAATGATAGAAAGAGAGAATGATGGAGAGCGAGAATCATATAGGGAGAGAATGATAAAGAGAGAGAATCATAGAGACAGAGTATGATAGCGAGAAAGAATGATAGAGAGAGAATGATAGAGAGAGAGATAGAATGATTGAGAGAGAGAAAGAATGATGGAGAGAAAGAATGATAGAGAGAGAGAATGATGGAGAAAGAGAATGATAGAGACAGAGAATGATAGAGAGAAAGAATGATAGAGACAGAGAATGATAGAGAGAGAGAATGATTGAGAGAGAATGATAGAGAGAGAATGATAGAGAGAGAGAATGATAGAGAGAGAGAATGATAGAGAGAGAGAATGCTGGAGAGAGAGAATGATAGAGAGAGAGAGAATGATGGAGCGAGAGAATGATAGTGAGAGAGAATGATAGAGAGAGCGAATGATAGTGAGATAGAATGATAGAGAGAGAGAATGATAGTGAGAGAGAATGATAGTGAGAGAGAATGATGGAATGAGAGAAAGATAGAGAGAGAGAGAATGATAGAGACAGAGAATGATAGAGAGAGAGAGAATGATGGAGAGAGAGAATGAGAGTGCGAGAGAATGATAGAGAGAGTGAATGATAGTGAGAGAGAATGATAGAGAGAGAGAATGATAGTGAGAGAGAATGATAGTGAGAGAGAATGATAGAGAGAAAGAATGATATAGAGAGAGAGAATGATTGAGACAGAGAATGATAGAGACAGAGAATGATAGAGAGAGATAATGATAGAGACAGAGACTGATAGAAAGAGAGAGAATGATGGAGAGAGAGAAAGATAGAGATAGAATGATAGTGAGAGAGAATGATAGAGAGAAAGAATGATGGAGAGAGAGAATGATAGTGAGAGAGAATGATGGAGAGAGAGAATGATAGTGAGAGAGAATGATAGAGAGAGTGAATGACAGTAAGAGAGAATGATAGAGAGAGAGAATGATAATGAGAGAGGATGATAGTGAGAGAGAATGTTACAGAGAGAGAATGATAGAGAGAGAATGATAGAGAGAGAGAATGATAGTGAGAGAGAATGATAGAGACAGAGAATGATAGAGAGAGAATGATGGAGACAGAGAATGATAGAAAGAGAGAATGATAGAGAGAGAGAATGATAGAGAGAGAGAATGATGGAGGAAGAGAATGATAGAAAGATAGAATGATACAGAGAGAGAATGATAGAGAGAGAAAGAGAATGATGGAGAGAGAGAAGGATAAAGAGAGAGAGAGAGAATGATGGAGAGAGAGAGAGAATGATGGAGAGAGAAAATGATAGAGAGAAAGAATGATAGAGAGAGAGAATGATGGAGAGAGAGAATGATAGAGATAGAGAATGATAGTGAGAGAGAATGATAGAGATAGAGAATGATAGTGAGAGAGAATGATAGAGACAGAGAATGATAGAGAGAAAGAATGATAGAGAAAGAGAATGATGGAGAGAGAGAGAATGATGGAGAGAGAGAATGATTGAGACAGAGAATGATAGAGACAGAGAATGATAGAGAGAAAGAATGATAGAGACAGAGAATGATAGAGAGAAAGAATGATAGAGAGAAAGAATGATAGAGAGAAATAATGATAGAGAGAAAGAATGATAGAGAAAGAAAATGATGGAGAGAGAGAGAATGATAGAGAGAGAATGATAGAGAGAGAATGATAGAGAGAGAGAATGATGGAGAGAGAGATTGATAGAGAGAGAGAATGATTGAGACAGAGAATGATAGAGAGAAAGAATGATAGAGAGAGATAATGATAGAGACAGAGAATGATGGAGAGAGAGAATGAGAGTGAGAGTGAATGATAGTGAGAGAGAATGATAGAGAGAAAGAATGATACAGAGAGAGAGAATGATTGAGACAGAGAATAATAGAGACAGAGAATGATAGAGAGAGATAATGATAGAGACAGAGACTGATAGAAAGAGAGAGAATGGTGGAGAGAGAGAAAGATAGAGAGCGAGAATGATAGTGAGAGAGAATGATAGAGAGAAAGAATGATGGAGAGAGAGAACGATAGTGAGAGAGAATGATAGAGAGAGTGAATGATAGTGAGAGAGAATGATAGAGAGAGAGAATGATAATGAGAGAGGATGATAGTGAGAGAGAATGTTACAGAGAGAGAATGATAGAGAGAGAATGATAGAGAGAGAATGATAGAGAGAGAATGATAGAGAGAGAGAATGATAGTGAGAGAGAATGATAGAGACAGAGAATGATAGAGAGAGAATGATGGAGACAGAGAATGATAGAAAGAGAGAATGATAGAGAGAGAGAATGATAGAGAGAGAGAATGATGGAGGAAGAGAATGATAGAAAGATAGAATGATAGAGAGAGAGAATGATGGAGAGAGAGAGAGAATGATGGAGAGAAAAATGATAGAGAGAAAGAATGATAGAGAGAGAGAATGATGGAGAGAGAGAATGATAGAGATAGAGAATGATAGTGAGAGAGAATGATAGAGATAGAGAATGATAGTGAGAGAGAATGATAGAGACAGAGAATGATAGAGAGAAAGAATGATAGAGAAAGAGAAGGATGGAGAGAGAGAGAATGATGGAGAGAGAGAGAGAGAGAATGATGGAGAGAGAGAGAATGATGGAGAGAGAGAGAATGATAGAGAGAGAGAATGATGGAGAGAGAGAATGATAGAGATAGAGAATGATGGTGAGAGAGAATGATAGAGACAGAGAATGATAGAGAGAAAGAATGATAAAGGAAGAGAATGATGGAGAGAGCGAATGATGGAGAGAGAGAGAATGATAGAGATAAAGAATGATAGAGAAAGAGAATGATGGAGAGAGAGAGAATGATGGAGAGAGAATGATAGAGAGAGAGAATGATAGAGAGAGAGAACGATAGAGAGAGAATGATAGAGAGAGAGAATGATGGAGAGAGAGAATGATAGAGATAGAGAATGATAGTGAGAGAGAATGATAGAGACAGAGAATGATAAAGAGAAAGAATGATAGAGAGAAAGAATGATAGACAGAAAGAATGATAGAGAGAAAGAATGATAGAGAAAGAAAATGATGGAGCGAGAGAAAGAATGATGGAGAGAGAGAGAATGATAGAGAGAGAGAATGATACAGAGAGAGAATGATAGAGAGATAATGATAGAGAGAGAGAATGATAGAGAGAGAATAATAGAGAGAGAATGATAGAGAGAGAGAGAAAGATAGAGTGAAAGAACAATGGAGAGAGGGAATGATAGAGAGAGAGAATGATGGAGAGGGAGAATGTTAATGAGAGAGAATGATAGAGACAGAGAATGATAGAGAGAGATAATGATAGAGACAGAGAATGATAGAAAGAGAGAGAACGATGGAGAGAGAGAGAGAAGGATAGAGAGAGAGAGAATGATAGAGAAAGAGGATAATAGAGAGAGAGAGAATGATAGAAAGACTGAATCATAGTGAGAGAGAATGATAGAGAGAGAGAATGATAGTGAGAGAGAATGATAGAGACAGAGAATGATAGAGAGAGAGAATGATAGAGAAAGAGAATAATGGAGAGAGAGAGAATGATAGAGAGACTGAATGATAGTGAGAGAGAATGATAGAGAGAGAGAATGATAGTGAGAGAGAATGATAGAGACAGAGAATGATAGAGAGAGAGAATGATAGAGAAAGAGAATGATGGAGAGAGAGAGAATGATGGAGAGAGAGAGAATGATGGAGAGAGAGAGAATGATGGAGAGAGAGAGAATGATAGAGAGAGAGAATGATAGAAAGAGAGAATGATGGAGAGCGAGAATCATATAGGGAGAGAATGATAAAGAGAGAGAATCATAGAGACAGAGTATGATAGCGAGAAAGAATGATAGAGAGAGAATGATAGAGAGAGAGATAGAATGATTGAGAGAGAGAAAGAATGATGGAGAGAAAGAATGATAGAGAGAGAGAATGATGGAGAAAGAGAATGATAGAGACAGAGAATGATAGAGAGAAAGAATGATAGAGACAGAGAATGATAGAGAGTGTATTGTCGAAGCTTCTTCATAGGCGAAGTTGCCTCGTAGTTTTGACTTGAATCTTTTTTCTTCGGACGAAGGATAGAGGATGAGGTTTTTATTAAATAAAAAACTCGCGTGTTTGAGCCATCGAATTTGTATATGTTTATTGGCTCTTTGTGGGAAAAGCCTTGCGGCATAAAAACCCACGACGTCATGAAGATTATTCACAAGCGTATAAAAGCGTGTGTCGCACACGTGAATTTGTATTGCTCCGTAGAGCGAACGTAGATGAGAGTGTATTCGGGCCTCTCGTTCGTATAGTGATAGGGTGCAAGACCCCTGCTATGTGTATGTATGTGGGCACTCGGTCCCGTGTGGACAAAGAGGACACTCGGGCCCTATTCGCCTTGTCGTATATGAGAGAGCGCTTGGACTCTAGATATGAGAGAGCGCTTGGACTCTCTCGCCTTACGCGTCACCGGCGATCGTCACTCGACGGACGACCGTGATCGACTCTTTTTCTTTTTTAAATGTGTAATGCGCGCTCGCCTCCTTGTCCACGCGAGATTTGGCATCCCTGTGGACACGAGTCGTTCGAGCGCGGCTCGCATGGAGATCGCAATGGCACGGGCACCACGACGCTCAGGCACTGAACATCCTCCCCCCGTTGGGAGTGATAACGAACAAAATTATTCAAAAAGTACATGTCTTGAACTTATTATAATCGATTCTTTTATAAATCATTATCTTAGATCGGAATACGTAATTGGAATGTAATACAGATATTGTCAGGTTACATCTTTCGTTTCATGTTGAATGAATTTTGAATGAGCAGAAATTGACTTCGTATAACTGAGAAATTAACTGAGAAATTTGAAAATTAAAAAATGAGAAATTTGTCATTTTATCGTCTATCATTTAGCGGTTGACGATATTTTCATGCGCTTATGGGTAATGCGCAAATCGATTTTGTGTTGCGCTTGTAGATTCCGTGCGTTGTTTTCACGGTGACGACTCTGACCACGCCATCGTCCCCCGGATGCAGCTCGACCACCCGACCCAGGCGCCACTGCATACAAGGTTGATTCTTGTCGATTAATAGGACGACAGCGTCCTGTGCGATGTTCTTGGATGGATTTATCCATTTTTGTCGTTTTTGCAACTCGCTTAGGTATTCGAGTTGCCATCTGCGCCAGAATTCTTGCCGGGTTTTCGTAATTAGTTGCCACGACGACAATCGGTTATCTGGAACAAGCGAAAAATCATTTTCCGGCAGCATTGTGAGAGGTCGACCGACAAGAAAATGCGCAGGAGTTAAAGCGATTGGATCATTCGGATCTGTCGAAATAGGGCACAATGGACGAGAGTTTAGAATGGCTTCGACTTCGATTGCTAGAGTGGTTAGCTCTTCGTATGTAAACAAAAGATCGCGCATTACGCGCTTGAGATGGTGTTTACACGATTTTACGGCCGCCTCCCAAATACCTCCAAAATGAGGTGAGAGGGGCGGATTAAAATGCCATTCGATTTTTCTGTTTGACGTGAATGCGTATAATTGAGAGCGAAATTCTTCGGATTCTCTCAATGCGTAAAATTCGCGAAATTGACTGTTCGCTCCAACAAAATTTGTCCCGTTATCGGAATAAATATGCCCCGGAATACCCCGACGACTTGTGAATCGTCGTAAAGCCGCGAGGAACGCGTCTGTCGTGAGGTCGCTCGCGATCTCGACGTGAATAGCTTTTGTCGACATGCATATGAATACGCAGCCATAAACCTTCACGCTACCGCGATTACGATGTTTTTTCTCTTTGACGAGTATGGGACCGAAATAATCGACTCCCGTGTGATAAAACGCCGGCGCGTTATCTACTCTCGATTTAGGCAAGTCGGCCATTTGATACGTTCCCGGTACGGCGCGAAACCGGATGCATCTCACGCATCGTTGAACGATTTTACGAATTTGATTTCTGCCGTCTAAGATCCAAAATCTTTGCCGAATATTGTATAATGTCGATTGAATTCCGGCATGATAGAATTTCTCGTGTGTATGTCGAATCAAAAGATCGGTTACGTAATGTCGCGATGGAAGAAGCATTGGATTCTTTTGATCCAGCGAGATATCGGCTTTGTTTATGCGACCACCAACGCGAAGCAAGCCTTTTTTGTCGACTAACGGGTTCAGAGATCCGAGTTTTGCGCATTTTACCTTTTCTTTGGACA
The DNA here is from genome assembly GCA_963669185.1 of Dyspetes luteomarginatus. NCBI lineage: Eukaryota > Metazoa > Arthropoda > Insecta > Hymenoptera > Ichneumonidae > Dyspetes > Dyspetes luteomarginatus. The sequence continues at coordinate 11,815,780 of OY769905.1, forward strand.
AGAGACGATTGATCTCGTCTTGAAAGTGCGCTCGTTGTATTAATCGAATAACGCGGTACTCGGCCTCGCTAATTTCTTCGATTGTTAACGCGCCTATGGCTTTATTGTCGCGTAAGAATCGTAAGCAGTACGCGATGACGCGGATCAATCGCGTATAGGACGAGAATTTTTCGAAAATTTCTTCCGATTTTAATTGCGAGGCCATGCAAAATAATTTTTTGATTCCGGGTAAATCTTTCGAATGTGCCACGGCAATTTGAGGCCACACGGATTCAGGCTGGGCCAGCCACGAAGGCCCCCGGAACCACGAGTCATTGCTCATAAATTCTCGAGGGAGTTGACCTCGCGATAACGCGTCTGCCGGATTTTGATCGGTTCGAATGTGTCGCCACTCCGCGGTTTTACTGACCTCTTGTATTTGCGCGACGCGATTCGCTTCGAACACCTTTAGGATGCTCGGATGTTTTTTCAGCCATTGTAAAACTGTAGTCGAGTCTGACCAAAAAATTGTCTTGTCAACGCGAAAGGTTAATACTTCGCGGATCTCGTGATATAGACGAGCGAGTGTCAACGCGCCGCAGAGTTCGAGTCGCGGGGTCGTTTGATCTTTCAGCGGGGCGACGCGCCCCTTTGAGCAGATAAGTCTCACACGAATTTCGCCTTTCTGATCGCAAGAGCGCACGTATATACAAGCCCCGTAGCCTGTGTTACTCGCGTCGCAAAATCCGTGAATTTGGATATCGATTGGGTCATTTATCGAGACGTATCAACGAATTTTTTGGCTCCATAACGAGAGAACACGCGTATTCGAGTTAAACACGGTGACATTCGGCGTATCGGCGGCTCCGTTTCTCGCAATACGAACTGTACAGAAACTCGCGAGCGACGAGAGCGCGGATTATCCAATCGGCGCCGAGGCCTTGACGCGCGACTTATACGTCGACGATCTGTTATCGGGAGCGGACACGTTTGGGTTGTATATACGTGCGCTCTTGCGAGCAGATAAGTCTCACACGAATTTCGCCTTTCTGATCGCAAGAGCGCACGTATATACAAGCCCCGTAGCCTGTGTTACTCGCGTCGCAAAATCCGTGAATTTGGATATCGATTGGGTCATTTATCGAGACGTATCGATCAATTTTTAGATTGTCGATTAACGAGAGTTGTTCCGCGAACGATCGCCACGCGGAGTCTAAAGCGCTGGGCACGGATTCGTCCCAGGTAGGTTTTGCCTTCCAACAGCGCTGCATAAGCACCTTGGAGACGAGAATGACCGGACCGAGTAGACCGAGGGGGTCGAAAATTTTAGCAATTTCGGACAATATATATCGTTTAGTGACCCTTTCGGAGGGCTCAATACGTTTTACCGTGTATAGTAAATCGTCATTTCGCGCGTTCCACGAGATACCGAGTGTCTTGTGCACGGGATTCTCGTCTGTTAAAAATTCGATATTTGAAGTTTTCTCGGTCAGATTGTTTAAAGCTCGCGGATGATTGGACGCCCATTGACGAATATCGAATCCACCGCACTTCAATATTTCGATGACTTCGTCTCGAATTTGTACGATTTTATCGAACGTGTCCGCTCCCGATAACAGATCGTCGACGTATAAGTCGCGCGTCAAGGCCTCGGCGCCGATTGGATAATCCGCGCTCTCGTCGCTCGCGAGTTTCTGTACAGTTCGTATTGCGAGAAACGGAGCCGCCGATACGCCGAATGTCACCGTGTTTAACTCGAATACGCGTGTTCTCTCGTTATGGAGCCAAAAAATTCGTTGATAGCGACGGTCGCTGGGATGAACCCAGACTTGTCGATACATTTTTGCGATATCCGCGGTTATGACGTATTTGTGACTGCGAAACCGTATCAGATGTTCGAATAATTTTAATTGTATGGTCGGGCCGACCATTAACGTATCGTTAAGCGAGATTCCTTTGCTCGTCTTCGCGGACGCGTCGAAGACAACTCGAGTCTTGGTCGTAGCGCTTGTTGATTTTATAACCGCGTGGTGTGGGAGATAATACCCGGGTTGCGATTCGTCGACGACGAGTGACATATGACCTAGCTCGATGTACTCGTTCATAACTCTGTAATATTCCTGTTTAAGGATCGAATTTGTGCTGAGTTTTCTCTGCAAGCCGACGAATCGTCGTAAGGCTATTGATCGAGAGTCGCCGAGATCTCGATCTGCGCTGCGAAACGGCAGATGAACGACGTACCGTCCCGACGAATCGCGAGTAACGTTTTGAATAAAATGAGCTTCGCAGTCCGTATTTTGCGATAATTTTATCTGACTCGCGCTTGCGTCATCGAGTAACCAGAATTTCTCGATTTGTTCTTTTAATTCGGTTAATTGGCACGATACCCGTTTCCCGACCGTATTGTTTGTTCTACCGCCGGCGACGGCCCAGCCGAGCTGGGTTTTCTGTAAAAAGAGATCGCAGCCGTCGCGAGATAGATCACACTGTCCGATCGATAATAATGACAATGTTGCCCCTGACCCGATAAGGACGTCGATTTTTTGAGGCAAATGAAATTGCGGATCGGCCAAACTTACGTTTCGCGGTATATCGATTGATTCGCGAGGGAAAATTTCGTTCGGTGCATTATCCGCGATTTTCGGGATAATCAGAAACGTGAGAGTTTTATTGAAATTATTGTGTATCGAATAAAACGTGCACTCGACCGTGCCCTTAGACATCGTATTCGCGTCGTCGATCATTCCCACCGAGATCGAGCACGCGCGTATCGGTAAATTTAATTTTGTCACGAGATCCTCTGTGATAAAATGTGCCGTTGCACATGTATCTAATAATGCACGACATTTTACGAACTGGCCGCGCAAGTCCTTGACGCGTATTTGAGCGCTCAGCATTAGCTGTGATTGTAAAGCTCGCGACGTAAAACTGTGTGCAATTATTTCGTGATATTTCGAATTTACCTTTGTTGTCGAATCGGTCGTCGCGTCCGATTTTTCCCCTGGTTGAGTCGCGTGGGGGGCTGCAGCAGAAGGATCGCTGTGCAGGAGAGTGTGATGATACCTCGAGCATTTTTTGCAATGCGTGAAGGCGCATTTACCCCCGTGTGGGCGCAGACAGTTTTTACACAGGGACGCCCCCTTGACGAGATTCCACCGCTGTGGCACCGTCATCCTTTGAAATTCGCGACACTGATACGCGGGATGAATTTCTTTCTTGCATACTACGCACTTTGCTGACGTGCCGGTCGCGAGGGTGTGAGCGCCGTTTTCTCCCCGTCGCGTCTTGAATCCGCTTCGTTCTTTATTACCAGAGAGCGATCGTTTGTTGTTAAGTTCTTGTTTCGAACGCGAGGCATCCTGCTCGATGGAGCACAAACGGAACGCGGTCTCGGAAACGAATTTGTATATTTGCGCGAGCGTCGGAGAGATATCGAGATTGAGCGTTTCTTCCCACTTTATCCGAATATTGTTGGGGAGCGCGCGTTCGATTATCCGGACCAACAAATGTTCGTCCGGTATAACGTCCATCGACGCGAGCATGTTCACATGCTGACGCATGTCGTCGACGAGTCTCGCCAAACCTTTATGCGACGCCTTTGTTACCGCGGGTAGCTCGAGGATCGCGTCGAGATGTTTCACGATAAGGATTCGGACCTTGTCGTACGAATCTAAGAGTAACTTCCACGCTGTATCGTAATTGTCTTCGCTCACGTTATAAATCAAGATTTTATTTAACGCGTCACCCTCGAGACAATTCTTCAGATAAAGGAATTTTTGCAATTTCGTTATATCTTCGCGAGAATCGATCATCGTAAGAAACGTATTTTTAAATGAGAGCCACTTCTCGATATTCCCGTCGAATTTCGGGAGATCCGCGACCGGTAATTTTAGTCGACGCGTGCCATCGATCGGCAGAGAAGTCACGTTTAACACATTCGGAGGTTGTGGCGTTGTCGCTGGCAAGTCTGCCTCGATCTTTGTCACGACCGCGTAGAATCGATCTTGCAATTCGTCGAAATCGTCGACTTGATCGTTCTCTTCCTCGACCAATAACACGAGTTCATCGCGCAATTCTTCGTAGGCACGAAATTGTTCTTTGACACGATCTAAACGCATTTTTACATTCGCGGGATCTAATTCCGCATCTTCCGCGATTTTCTCGAGTTTGGTTATTTGCGCTTTCAAGGTCGCGCGTTTTTGATGAATAAACTTTACACGGTTAGCCATTTCGACTGAACACGAACCGAGTAAATATTTCGGAGATATTTGACAAGGAATACGTATCGACACTTCGAACTGAGAGACACGATGTCTTGCGTTGAATGTCGTATTGCAACTGACTTTTAAGGGTAAGCTCTCGAGCCTTTCCACATGTAGCGCATATTTTTCCGAAAAAACACGTACCAACTCGCACGACCCCGACAAAGAATTAGAGACCGAGCACGGCCCGAGTTAAAGTAAACAAGTCCCGGAGTATATATAGGGTATACCCTTGAGCGCTCGTAAACCGAGACCCTCAGGTCAACGCGGCCTATGTTTTTTATAAACGCGATAACCGAATATATACATGCGACGTTCTTCGTACAAAGCGTACGTTGAACAGAACGAAAAGAAATATATTTTGGACTATGTCGAACGTTTGAATCATGAAGAAGACGTATAACGCCAAAAATAATGCTGTATAAGAATTTAGAAATGATTGAATACTTATATTTTGGAGATGATGATCGTGTTCCACAGATGACGAGCTGGGGGTGGCGAGGTCCGGAGGCGATGGTCGGTCGGTAGCAGAGTCGTCTTTTCGATAATGCGATGCACTTTTGCACTTTTTTTGGTCCTCTCTGAGGGCGTGGGTTCGAATCCCACTTCTGACACCAATTTGTATTGTCGAAGCTTCTTCATAGGCGAAGTTGCCTCGTAGTTTTGACTTGAATCTTTTTTCTTCGGACGAAGGATAGAGGATGAGGTTTTTATTAAATAAAAAACTCGCGTGTTTGAGCCATCGAATTTGTATATGTTTATTGGCTCTTTGTGGGAAAAGCCTTGCGGCATAAAAACCCACGACGTCATGAAGATTATTCACAAGCGTATAAAAGCGTGTGTCGCACACGTGAATTTGTATTGCTCCGTAGAGCGAACGTAGATGAGAGTGTATTCGGGCCTCTCGTTCGTATAGTGATAGGGTGCAAGACCCCTGCTATGTGTATGTGTGTGGGCACTCGGTCCCGTGTGGACAAAGAGGACACTCGGGCCCTATTCGCCTTGTCGTATATGAGAGAGCGCTTGGACTCTAGATATGAGAGAGCGCTTGGACTCTCTCGCCTTACGCGTCACCGGCGATCGTCACTCGACGGACGACCGTGATCGACTCTTTTTCTTTTTTAAATGTGTAATGCGCGCTCGCCTCCTTGTCCACGCGAGATTTGGCATCCCTGTGGACACGAGTCGTTCGAGCGCGGCTCGCATGGAGATCGCAATGGCACGGGCACCACGACGCTCAGGCACTGAACAGAGAGAGAGAATGATTGAGAGAGAATGATAGAGAGAGAATGATAGAGAGAGAGAATGATAGAGAGAGAGAATGATAGAGAGAGAGAATGCTGGAGAGAGAGAATGATAGAGAGAGAGAGAATGATGGAGAGAGAGAATGATAGTGAGAGAGAATGATAGAGAGAGCGAATGATAGTGAGATAGAATGATAGAGAGAGAGAATGATAGTGAGAGAGAATGATAGAGAGAGCGAATGATAGTGAGATAGAATGATAGAGAGAGAGAATGATAGTGAGAGAGAATGATAGTGAGAGAGAATGATGGAAAGAGAGAAAGATAGAGAGAGAGAGAATGATAGAGGGAGAGAATGATTGAGACAGAGAATGATAGAGACAGAGAATGATAGAGAGAGAGAGAATGATGGAGAGAGAGAATGAGAGTGCGAGAGAATGATAGAGAGAGTGAATGATAGTGAGAGAGAATGATAGAGAGAGAGAATGATAGTGAGAGAGAATGATAGTGAGAGAGAATGATAGAGAGAAAGAATGATACAGAGAGAGAGAATGATTGAGACAGAGAATGATAGAGACAGAGAATGATAGAGAGAGATAATGATAGAGACAGAGACTGATAGAAAGAGAGAGAATGATGGAGAGAGAGAAAGATAGAGATAGAATGATAGTGAGAGAGAATGATAGAGAGAAAGAATGATGGAGAGAGAGAATGATAGTGAGAGAGAATGATAGAGAGAGTGAATGACAGTAAGAGAGAATGATAGAGAGAGAGAATGATAATGAGAGAGGATGATAGTGAGAGAGAATGTTACAGAGAGAGAATGATAGAGAGAGAATGATAGAGAGAGAGAATGATAGTGAGAGAGAATGATAGAGACAGAGAATGATAGAGAGAGAATGATGGAGACAGAGAATGATAGAAAGAGAGAATGATAGAGAGAGAGAATGATAGAGAGAGAGAATGATGGAGGAAGAGAATGATAGAAAGATAGAATGATACAGAGAGAGAATGATAGAGAGAGAAAGAGAATGATGGAGAGAGAGAAGGATAAAGAGAGAGAGAGAGAATGATGGAGAGAGAGAGAGAATGATGGAGAGAGAAAATGATAGAGAGAAAGAATGATAGAGAGAGAGAATGATGGAGAGAGAGAATGATAGAGATAGAGAATGATAGTGAGAGAGAATGATAGAGATAGAGAATGATAGTGAGAGAGAATGATAGAGACAGAGAATGATAGAGAGAAAGAATGATAGAGAAAGAGAATGATGGAGAGAGAGAGAATGATGGAGAGAGAGAATGATTGAGACAGAGAATGATAGAGACAGAGAATGATAGAGAGAAAGAATGATAGAGACAGAGAATGATAGAGAGAAAGAATGATAGAGAGAAAGAATGATAGAGAGAAATAATGATAGAGAGAAAGAATGATAGAGAAAGAAAATGATGGAGAGAGAGAGAATGATAGAGAGAGAATGATAGAGAGAGAATGATAGAGAGAGAGAATGATGGAGAGAGAGATTGATAGAGAGAGAGAATGATTGAGACAGAGAATGATAGAGAGAAAGAATGATAGAGAGAGATAATGATAGAGACAGAGAATGATGGAGAGAGAGAATGAGAGTGAGAGTGAATGATAGTGAGAGAGAATGATAGAGAGAAAGAATGATACAGAGAGAGAGAATGATTGAGACAGAGAATAATAGAGACAGAGAATGATAGAGAGAGATAATGATAGAGACAGAGACTGATAGAAAGAGAGAGAATGGTGGAGAGAGAGAAAGATAGAGAGCGAGAATGATAGTGAGAGAGAATGATAGAGAGAAAGAATGATGGAGAGAGAGAACGATAGTGAGAGAGAATGATAGAGAGAGTGAATGATAGTGAGAGAGAATGATAGAGAGAGAGAATGATAATGAGAGAGGATGATAGTGAGAGAGAATGTTACAGAGAGAGAATGATAGAGAGAGAATGATAGAGAGAGAATGATAGAGAGAGAGAATGATAGTGAGAGAGAATGATAGAGACAGAGAATGATAGAGAGAGAATGATGGAGACAGAGAATGATAGAAAGAGAGAATGATAGAGAGAGAGAATGATGGAGGAAGAGAATGATAGAAAGATAGAATGATAGAGAGAGAGAATGATGGAGAGAGAGAGAGAATGATGGAGAGAAAAATGATAGAGAGAAAGAATGATAGAGAGAGAGAATGATGGAGAGAGAGAATGATAGAGATAGAGAATGATAGTGAGAGAGAATGATAGAGATAGAGAATGATAGTGAGAGAGAATGATAGAGACAGAGAATGATAGAGAGAAAGAATGATAGAGAAAGAGAAGGATGGAGAGAGAGAGAATGATGGAGAGAGAGAATGATTGAGACAGAGAATGATAGAGAGAAAGAATGATAGAGACAGAGAATGATGGAGAGAAAGAATGATAGAGAGAAATAATGATAGAGAGAAAGAATGATAGAGAAAGAAAATGATGGAGAGAGAGAGAATGATAGAGAGAGAATGATAGAGAGAGAGAATGATGGAGAGAGAGATTGATAGAGAGAGAGAATGATTGAGACAGAGAATGATAGAGAGAAAGAATGATAGAGAGAGATAATGATAGAGACAGAGAATGATAGAGAGAGAGAGAATGATGGAGAGAGAGAATGAGAGTGAGAGTGAATGATAGTGAGAGAGAATGATAGAGAGAAAGAATGATACAGAGAGAGAGAATGATTGAGACAGAGAATAATAGAGACAGAGAATGATAGAGAGAGATAATGATAGAGACAGAGACTGATAGAAAGAGAGAGAATGATGGAGAGAGAGAAAGATAGAGAGCGAGAATGATAGTGAGAGAGAATGATAGAGAGAAAGAATGATGGAGAGAGAGAATGATAGTGAGAGAGAATGATAGAGAGAGTGAATGATAGTGAGAGAGAATGATAGAGAGAGAGAATGATAATGAGAGAGGATGATAGTGAGAGAGAATGTTACAGAGAGAGAATGATAGAGAGAGAATGATGGAGAGAGAATGATAGAGAGAGAGAATGATAGTGAGAGAGAATGATAGAGACAGAGAATGATAGAGAGAGAATGATGGAGACAGAGAATGATAGAAAGAGAGAATGATAGAGAGAGAGAATGATAGAGAGAGAGAATGATAGAGAGAGAGAATGATGGAGGAAGAGAATGATAGAAAGATAGAATGATAGAGAGAGAGAATGATGGAGAAAGAGAGAGAATGATGGAGAGAAAAATGATAGAGAGAAAGAATGATAGAGAGAGAGAATGATGGAGAGAGAGAATGATAGAGATAGAGAATGATAGTGAGAGAGAATGATAGAGATAGAGAATGATAGTGAGAGAGAATGATAGAGACAGAGAATGATAGAGAGAAAGAATGATAGAGAAAGAGAAGGATGGAGAGAGAGAGAATGATGGAGAGAGAGAATGATTGAGACAGAGAATGAAAGAGACAGAGAATGATAGAGAGAAAGAATGATAGAGACAGAGAATGATAGAGAGAAAGAATGATAGAGAGAAATAATGATAAAGAGAAAGAATGATAGAGAAAGAGAATGATGGAGAGAGAGAGAATGATAGAGAGAGAATGATAGAGAGAGAGAATGATGGAGAGAGAGAATGATAGAGAGAGAGAATGATAGAGACAGAGAATGATAGAGAGAAAGAATGATAGAGACAGAGAATGATAGAGAGAAAGAATGATAGAGAGATAATGATGGAGAGAGAGAATGATAGAGAGAGAGAATGATGGAGAGAAAGAATGATAAAGAGAAAGATTGATAGAGAAAGAGAATGATTGAGAGAGAGAGAGAATGATGGAGAGAGAGAGAATGATAGAGAGAGAGAATGATAGAGAGAAAGAATAATAGAGAGAGAGAATGATGGAGAGAGAGAATGATAGAGATAGAGAATGATAGTAAGAGAGAATGATAGAGACAGAGAATGATAGAGAGAAAGAATGACAGAGAAAGAGAATGATGGAGAGAGAGAGAGAATGATTGAGACAGAGAATGATAGAGACAGAGAATGATAGAGAGAAAGAATGATAGAGACAGAGAATGATAGACAGAAAGAATGATAGATAGAAAGAATGATAGAGAAAGAGAATGATGGAGAGAGAGAGAATGATAGAGAGAAAGAATGATAGAGAAAGAGAATGACGGAGAGAGAGAGAATGATGGAGAGAGAATGATAGAGAGAAAGAATGATAGAGAGAGAATGATGGAGAGAGAGAATGATAGAGAGAGAGAATGATAGTGAGAGAGAATGATAGAGAAAGAGAATGATAGAGAGAAAGAATGATACAGAGAGAGAGAGAATGATTGAGACAGAGACCGATAGAAAGAGAGAGAATGTTGGAGAGAGGGAATGATAGAGAGAGAGAGAATGATAAAGAGAGAGAATGATGGAGAGAGAGAATGATAATGAGAGAGAATGATAGAGACAGAGAATGATAGAGAGAGATAATGATAGAGACAGAGAATGATAGAAAGAGAGAGAACGATGGAGAGAGAGAGAATGATAGAGATAGAGATAATGATAGAGAAAGAGAATAATAGAGAGAGAGAGAATGATAGAGAGTGTGAATAATATTGAGAGAGAATGATAGTGAGAGAGAATGATAGATACAGAGAATGATAGAGAGAGAGAATGATAGAGAGAAAGAATGATAGAAAAAGAGAATGATGGAGAGAGAGAGAATGATGGAGAGAGAGAGAATGATAGAGAGAGAGACTGATAGAAAGAGAGAATGATGGAGAGAGAGAATGATAGAGATAGAGAATGATAGTGAGAGAGAATGATAGAGATAGAGAATGATAGTGAGAGAGAATGATAGAGACAGAGAATGATAGAGAGAAAGAATGATAGAGAAAGAGAATGATGGAGAGAGAGAGAATGATGGAGAGAGAGAATGATTGAGACAGAGAATGATAGAGACAGAGAATGATAGAGAGAAAGAATGATAGAGACAGAGAATGATAGAGAGAAAGAATGATAGAGAGAAAGAATGATAGAGAGAAATAATGATAGAGAGAAAGAATGATAGAGAAAGAAAATGATGGAGAGAGAGAGAATGATAGAGAGAGAATGATAGAGAGAGAATGATAGAGAGAGAATGATAGAGAGAGAGAATGATGGAGAGAGAGATTGATAGAGAGAGAGAATGATTGAGACAGAGAATGATAGAGAGAAAGAATGATAGAGAGAGATAATGATAGAGACAGAGAATGATGGAGAGAGAGAATGAGAGTGAGAGTGAATGATAGTGAGAGAGAATGATAGAGAGAAAGAATGATACAGAGAGAGAGAATGATTGAGACAGAGAATAATAGAGACAGAGAATGATAGAGAGAGATAATGATAGAGACAGAGACTGATAGAAAGAGAGAGAATGGTGGAGAGAGAGAAAGATAGAGAGCGAGAATGATAGTGAGAGAGAATGATAGAGAGAAAGAATGATGGAGAGAGAGAACGATAGTGAGAGAGAATGATAGAGAGAGTGAATGATAGTGAGAGAGAATGATAGAGAGAGAGAATGATAATGAGAGAGGATGATAGTGAGAGAGAATGTTACAGAGAGAGAATGATAGAGAGAGAATGATAGAGAGAGAATGATAGAGAGAGAGAATGATAGTGAGAGAGAATGATAGAGACAGAGAATGATAGAGAGAGAATGATGGAGACAGAGAATGATAGAAAGAGAGAATGATAGAGAGAGAGAATGATGGAGGAAGAGAATGATAGAAAGATAGAATGATAGAGAGAGAGAATGATGGAGAGAGAGAGAGAATGATGGAGAGAAAAATGATGGAGAGAAAGAATGATAGAGAGAGAGAATGATGGAGAGAGAGAATGATAGAGATAGAGAATGATAGTGAGAGAGAATGATAGAGATAGAGAATGATAGTGAGAGAGAATGATAGAGACAGAGAATGATAGAGAGAAAGAATGATAGAGAAAGAGAAGGATGGAGAGAGAGAGAATGATGGAGAGAGAGAATGATTGAGACAGAGAATGATAGAGAGAAAGAATGATAGAGACAGAGAATGATGGAGAGAAAGAATGATAGAGAGAAATAATGATAGAGAGAAAGAATGATAGAGAAAGAAAATGATGGAGAGAGAGAGAATGATAGAGAGAGAATGATAGAGAGAGAGAATGATGGAGAGAGAGATTGATAGAGAGAGAGAATGATTGAGACAGAGAATGATAGAGAGAAAGAATGATAGAGAGAGATAATGATAGAGACAGAGAATGATAGAGAGAGAGAGAATGATGGAGAGAGAGAATGAGAGTGAGAGTGAATGATAGTGAGAGAGAATGATAGAGAGAAAGAATGATACAGAGAGAGAGAATGATTGAGACAGAGAATAATAGAGACAGAGAATGATAGAGAGAGATAATGATAGAGACAGAGACTGATAGAAAGAGAGAGAATGATGGAGAGAGAGAAAGATAGAGAGCGAGAATGATAGTGAGCGAGAATGATAGAGAGAAAGAATGATGGAGAGAGAGAATGATAGTGAGAGAGAATGATAGAGAGAGTGAATGATAGTGAGAGAGAATGATAGAGAGAGAGAATGATAATGAGAGAGGATGATAGTGAGAGAGAATGTTACAGAGAGAGAATGATAGAGAGAGAATGATGGAGAGAGAATGATAGAGAGAGAGAATGATAGTGAGAGAGAATGATGGAGACAGAGAATGATAGAAAGAGAGAATGATAGAGAGAGAGAATGATAGAGAGAGAGAATGATAGAGAGAGAGAATGATGGAGGAAGAGAATGATAGAAAGATAGAATGATAGAGAGAGAGAATGATGGAGAAAGAGAGAGAATGATGGAGAGAAAAATGATAGAGAGAAAGAATGATAGAGAGAGAGAATGATGGAGAGAGAGAATGATAGAGATAGAGAATGATAGTGAGAGAGAATGATAGAGATAGAGAATGATAGTGAGAGAGAATGATAGAGACAGAGAATGATAGAGAGAAAGAATGATAGAGAAAGAGAAGGATGGAGAGAGAGAGAATGATGGAGAGAGAGAATGATTGAGACAAAGAATGAAAGAGACAGAGAATGATAGAGAGAAAGAATGATAGAGACAGAGAATGATAGAGAGAAAGAATGATAGAGAGAAAGAATGATAGAGAGAAATAATGATAAAGAGAAAGAATGATAGAGAAAGAGAATGATGGAGAGAGAGAGAATGATAGAGAGAGAATGATAGAGAGAGAGAATGATGGAGAGAGAGAATGATAGAGAGAGAGAATGATAGAGACAGAGAATGATAGAGAGAAAGAATGATAGAGACAGAGAATGATAGAGAGAAAGAATGATAGAGAGATAATGATGGAGAGAGAGAATGATAGAGAGAGAGAATGATGGAGAGAAAGAATGATAAAGAGAAAGATTGATAGAGAAAGAGAATGATTGAGAGAGAGAGAGAATGATGGAGAGAGAGAGAATGATAGAGAGAGAGAATGATAGAGAGAAAGAATAATAGAGAGAGAGAATGATGGAGAGAGAGAATGATAGAGATAGAGAATGATAGTAAGAGAGAATGATAGAGACAGAGAATGATAGAGAGAAAGAATGATAGAGAAAGAGAATGATGGAGAGAGAGAGAGAATGATTGAGACAGAGAATGATAGAGACAGAGAATGATAGAGAGAAAGAATGATAGAGACAGAGAATGATAGACAGAAAGAATGATAGAGAGAAAGAATGATAGAGAAAGAGAATGATGGAGAGAGAGAGAATGATAGAGAGAAAGAATGATAGAGAAAGAGAATGACGGAGAGAGAGAGAATGATGGAGAGAGAATGATAGAGAGAAAGAATGATAGAGAGAGAATGATGGAGAGAGAGAATGATAGAGAGAGAGAATGATAGTGAGAGAGAATGATAGAGAAAGAGAATGATAGAGAGAAAGAATGATACAGAGAGAGAGAGAATGATTGAGACAGAGACCGATAGAAAGAGAGAGAATGTTGGAGAGAGGGAATGATAGAGAGAGAGAGAATGATAAAGAGAGAGAATGATGGAGAGAGAGAATGATAATGAGAGAGAATGATAGAGACAGAGAATGATAGAGAGAGATAATGATAGAGAAAGAGAATGATGGAGAGAGAGACAGATAGAGAGAGAGAGAATGATAGAGGGAGAGAGAGAGAGAATGATGGAGAGAGAAAATGATATAGAGAAAGAATGATAGAGAGAGAGAATGATGGAGAGAGAGAATGATAGAGATAGAGAATGATAGTGAGAGAGAATGATAGAGATAGAGAATGATAGTGAGAGAGAATAATAGAGACAGAGAATGATAGAGAGAAAGAATGATAGAGAAAGAGAATGATGGAGAGAGAGAGAATGATGGAGAGAGAGAATGATTGAGACAGAGAATGATAGAGACAGAGAATGATAGAGAGATAGAATGATAGAGACAGAGAATGATAGAGAGAAAGAATGATAGAGAGAAATAATGATAGAGAGAAAGAATGATAGAGAGAAAGAATGATAGAGACAGAGACTGATAGAAAGAGAGAGAATAATGGAGAGAGAGAAAGATAGAGAGAGGGAATGATAGAGAGAGAGAGAATAATAGAGAGAGAGAATGATGGAGAGAGAGAATGATAATGAGAGAGAATGATAGAGACAGAGAATGATAGAGAGAGATGATGATAGAGACAGAGAATGATAGAAAGAGAGAGAACGATGGAGAGAGAGAGAATGATAGAGAGAGAGAATAATAGAGACAGAGAACGATAGAGAGAGAGAATGATAGAGAGAAAGAATGATAGAGAAAGAGAATGATGGAGAGAGAGAGAATGATGGAGAGAGAGAGAATGATGGAGAGAGAGAGAATGATAGAGAGAGAGAATAATAGACAGAGAGAATGATGGAGAGAGAGAATGATAGAGAGAGAGAATGATAGGGAGAGAATGATAGAGAGAGATAATGATAGAGACAGAGAATGATAGAAAGAGCGAGAATGATAGAGAGAGAGAGAGAATGATGGAGAGAGAGAGAGAATGATGGAGAGAGGAAATGATAGAGAGCAAGAATGATAGAGAGAGAGAATGATGGAGAGAGAGAATGATAGAGATAGAGAATGATAGTGAGAGAGAATGATAGAGATAGAGAATGATAGAGATAGAGAATGATAGTGAGAGAGAATGATAGAGACAGAGAATGATAGAGAGAACGAATGATACAGAGAGAGAGAGAATGATTGAGACAGAGAATGATAGAGACAGAGAATGATAGGGAGAGATAATGATAGAGACAGAGACTGATAGAAAGAGAGAGAATGATGGGAAGGGAGAAAGATAGAGAGAGAGAGAATGATAGAGAGAGAGAGAACATAGAGAGAGAATGATAGAGAGAGAATGATAGAGAGAGAATGATAGAGAGAGAATGATAGAGAGAGAGAGAATGCTGGAGAGAGAGAATGAAAGAGAGAGAGAATGATAATGAGAGAGAATGATAGAGACAGAGAATGATAGAGAGAGAGAGAATGATGGAAAGAGAGAATGATAGTGAGAGAGAATGATAGAGACAGAGAATGATAGAGAGAAATAGAATGATGGAGAGAGAGAATGATTGAGAGAGAGAGAGAATGATTGTGACAGAGAATGATAGAGAGAAAGAATGATAGAGACAAAGAATGATAGACAGAAAGAATGATAGAGAGAAAGAATGATAGAGAAAGAGAATGATGGAGGGAGAGAGAATGATAGAGCGAAAGAATGATAGAGAAAGAGAATGACGGAGAGAGAGAGAATGATGGAGAGAGAATGATAGAGTGAGAGAATGATAGAGAGAAAGAATGATAGAGAGAGAATGATGGAGAGAGAGAATGATAGAGAGAGAGAATGATAGTGAGAGAGAATGATAGAGGCAGAGAATGATAGAGAAAAAGAATGATACAGAGAGAGAGAGAATGATTGAGACAGAGAATGATAGATCGAGAGAGAAGCGAAATGGAGAGAGAGAGAATAGAGAGAGAGAGAGAATGATGGAGAGAGAAAATGATAGAGAGAAAGAATGATAGAGAGAGAGAATGATGGAGCGAGAGAATGATAGAGATACAGAATGATAGTGAGAGAGAATGATAGAGATAGAGAATGATAGAGATAGAGAATGATAGTGAGAGAGAATGATAGAGACAGAGAATGATAGAGAGAAAGAATGATAGAGAAAGAGAATGATGGAGAGAGAGAGAATGATGGAGAGAGAGAATGATTGAGACAGAGAATGATAGAGACAGAGAATGATAGAGAGAGAGAATGATAGAGAGAGAGAATGATAGAGAGAATGATAGAGAGAGAATGATAGAGAGAGAGAATGATAGAGAGAGAGAATGCTGGAGAGAGAGAATGATAGAGAGAGAGAATGATAGAGACAGAGAATGATAGAGAGAGAGAGAATGATGGAGAGAGAGAATGATAGTGAGAGAGAATGATAGTGAGAGAGAATGATAGTGAGAGATAATGATAGAGACAGAGAATGCTAGAGAGAAAGAATGATAGAGAAATAGAATGATGGAGAGAGAGAATGATTGAGAGAGAGAGAGAATGATTGAGACAGAGAATGATAGAGACAGAATGATAGAGAGAAAGAATGCTAGAGACAGAGAATGATAGACAGAAAGAATGATAGAGAAAAAGAATGATAGAGAAAGAGAATAATGAAGAGAGAGAGAATGATAGAGAGAAAGAATGATAGAGAAAGAGAATGACGGAGAGAGAGAGAATGATGGAGAGAGAATGATAGAGAGAGAGAATGATAGAGAGAAAGAATGATAGAGAGAGAATGATGGAGAGAGAGAATGATAGAGAGAGAGAATGATAGTGAGAGAGAATGATAGAGACAGAGAATGATACAGAGAAAGAATGATACAGAGAGAGAGAGAATGATGGAGAGAGAAAATGATAGAGAGAAAGAATGATAGAGAGAGAGAATGATGGAGAGAGAGAATGATAGAGATACAGAATGATAGTGAGAGAGAATGATAGAGATAGAGAATGATAGAGATAGAAAATGATAGTGAGAGAGAATGATAGAGAGAAAGAATGATAGAGAAAGAGAATGATGGAGAGAGAGAGAATGATGGAGAGAGAGAATGATTGAGACAGAGAATGATAGAGACAGAGAATGATAGAGAGAAAGAATGATAGAGACAGAGAATGATAGAGAGAGAGAATGATAGAGAGAGAATGATAGAGAGAGAATGATAGAGAGAGAATGATAGAGAGAGAATGATCGAGAGAGAATGATAGAGAGAGAATGATAGAGAGAGAATGATAGAGAGAGAGAATGATAGAGAGAGAGAATGCTGGAGAGAGAGAATGATAGAGAGAGAAAATGATAATGAGAGAGAATGATAGAGACAGAGAATGATAGAGAGAGAGAGAATGATGGAGAGAGAGAATGATAGTGAGAGAGAATGATAGTGAGAGAGAATGATGGGAAGAGAGAAAGATAGAGAGAGAGAGAATGATAGAGAGAGAGAATGATAGAGAGAGAATGATAGAGAGAGAATGATAGAGAGAGAATGATAGAGAGAGAATGATAGAGAGAGAGAATGATAGAAAGAGAGAATGATAGAGAGAGAGAATGCTGGCGAGAGAGAATGATAAAGAGAGAGAATGATAATGAGAGAGAATGATAGAGAGAGAGAGAATGATGGAGAGAGAGAATGATAGTGAGAGAGAATGATAGAGACAGAGAATGATAGAGAGAAAGAATGATACAGAGAGAGAGAGAATGATTGAGACAGAGAATGATAGAGACAGAGAATGATAGAGAGAGATAATGATAGAGACAGAGACTGATAGAAAGAGAGAGAATGATGGAGAGAGAGAAAGATAGAGAGAGGGAATGATAGAGAGAGAGAGAATGATAGAGAGAGAGAATGATGGAGAGAGAGAATGATAATGAGAGAGAGAGAATGATTGAGACAGAGAATGATAGAGAGAGATAATGATAGAGAGAGAGAGAGAATGATGGAGAGAGAGAATGATAGTGAGAGAGAATAATAGAGAGAGAGAATGATAGTGAGAGAGAATGATAGTAAGAGAGAATGATAGAGACAGAGAATGATAGAGAGAAAGAATGATACAGAGAGAGAGAGAGAATGATTGAGACAGAGGATGATAGAGACAGAGAATGATAGAGAGAGATAATGATAGAGACAGAGACTGATAGAAAGAGAGAGAAAGATGGAGAGAGAGAAAGATAGAGAGAGGGAATGATAGAGAGAGAGAGAATGATAGAGAGAGAGAATGATGAAGAGAGAGAATGATAATGAGAGAGAATGATAGAGACAGAAAATGATACAGAGAGATAATGATAGAGACAGAGAATGATAGAAAGAGAGAGAACGATGGAGAGAGAGAGAATGATAGAGAGAGTGAATAATAGTGAGAGAGAATGATAGAGAGAGAGAATGATAGTGAGAGAGAATGATAGAGACAGAGAATGATAGAGAGAGAGAATGATAGAGAGAAAGAATGATAGAGATAGAGAATGATGGAGAGAGAGAGAATGATGGAGAGAGAGAGAATGATGGAGAGAGAGAGAATGATAGAGAGAGAGACTGATAGAAAGAGAGAATGATGGAGAGAGAGAATGATAGAGAGAGAGAATGATAATGAGAGAGAATGATAGAGACAGAGAATAATAGCGAGAAAGAATGATAGAGAGAGAATAATAGAGAGAGATAATGATAGAGACAGAGAATGATAGAAAGAGAGAGAAGAGAAATGGAGAGAGAGAGAATAGAGAGAGAGAGAGAATGATGGAGAGAGAATATGATAGAGAGAAAGAATGATGGAGAGAGAGAATGATAGAGATATAGAATGATAGTGAGAGAGAATGATAGAGATATAGAATGATAGAGATAGAGAATGATAGTGAGAGAGAATGATAGAGACAGAGAATGATAGAGAGAAAGAATGATAGAGACAGAGAATGATAGAGAGAAAGAATGATAGAGAGATAATGATGGAGAGAGAGAATGATAGAGAGAGAGAATGATGGAGAGAAAGAATGATAAAGAGAAAGATTGATAGAGAAAGAGAATGATTGAGAGAGAGAGAGAATGATGGAGAGAGAGAGAATGATAGAGAGAGAGAATGATAGAGAGAAAGAATAATAGAGAGAGAGAATGATGGAGAGAGAGAATGATAGAGATAGAGAATGATAGTAAGAGAGAATGATAGAGACAGAGAATGATAGAGAGAAAGAATGATAGAGAAAGAGAATGATGGAGAGAGAGAGAGAATGATTGAGACAGAGAATGATAGAGACAGAGAATGATAGAGAGAAAGAATGATAGAGACAGAGAATGATAGACAGAAAGAATGATAGAGAGAAAGAATGATAGAGAAAGAGAATGATGGAGAGAGAGAGAAAGATAGAGAGAAAGAATGATAGAGAAAGAGAATGACGGAGAGAGAGAGAATGATGGAGAGAGAATGATAGAGAGAAAGAATGATAGAGAGAGAATGATGGAGAGAGAGAATGATAGAGAGAGAGAATGATAGTGAGAGAGAATGATAGAGAAAGAGAATGATAGAGAGAAAGAATGATACAGAGAGAGAGAGAATGATTGAGACAGAGACCGATAGAAAGAGAGAGAATGTTGGAGAGAGGGAATGATAGAGAGAGAGAGAATGATAAAGAGAGAGAATGATGGAGACAGAGAATGATAGAGAGAGAATGATGGAGAGAGAGAATGATAGAAAGAGAGAATGATAGAGAGAGCGAATGATAGAGAGAGAGAATGATGGAGAGAGAGAATGATAGAAAGATAGAATGATAGAGAGAGAGAATGATAGAGAGAGAAAGACAATGATGGAGAGAGAGACAGATAGAGAGAGAGAGAATGATAGAGGGAGAGAGAGAATGATGGAGAGAGAGAGAGAATGATGGAGAGAGAAAATGATAGAGAGAAAGAATGATAGAGAGAGAGAATGATGGAGAGAGAGAATGATAGAGATAGAGAATGATAGTGAGAGAGAATGATAGAGATAGAGATCGATAGTGAGAGAGAATGATAGAGACAGAGAATGATAGAGAGAAAGAATGATAAAAAAAGAGAATGATGGAGAGAGAGAATGATTGAGACAGAGAATGATAGAGACAGAGAATGATAGAGAGAGATAATGATAGAGACAGAGACTGATAGAAAGAGAGAGAATGATGGAGAGAGAGAAAGATAGAGAGAGGGAATGATAGAGAGAGAGAGAATGATAGAGAGAGAGAATGATGGAGAGAGAGAATGATAATGAGAGAGAGAGAATGATTGAGACAGAGAATGATAGAGAGAGATAATGATAGAGAGAGAGAGAGAATGATGGAGAGAGAGAATGATAGTGAGAGAGAATAATAGAGAGAGAGAATGATAGTGAGAGAGAATGATAGTAAGAGAGAATGATAGAGACAGAGAATGATAGAGAGAAAGAATGATACAGAGAGAGAGAGAGAATGATTGAGACAGAGGATGATAGAGACAGAGAATGATAGAGAGAGATAATGATAGAGACAGAGACTGATAGAAAGAGAGAGAAAGATGGAGAGAGAGAAAGATAGAGAGAGGGAATGATAGAGAGAGAGAGAATGATAGAGAGAGAGAATGATGGAGAGAGAGAATGATAATGAGAGAGAATGATAGAGACAGAAAATGATACAGAGAGATAATGATAGAGACAGAGAATGATAGAAAGAGAGAGAACGATGGAGAGAGAGAGAATGATAGAGAGAGTGAATAATAGTGAGAGAGAATGATAGAGAGAGAGAATGATAGTGAGAGAGAATGATAGAGACAGAGAATGATAGAGAGAGAGAATGATAGAGAGAAAGAATGATAGAGATAGAGAATGATGGAGAGAGAGAGAATGATGGAGAGAGAGAGAATGATGGAGAGAGAGAGAATGATAGAGAGAGAGACTGATAGAAAGAGAGAATGATGGAGAGAGAGAATGATAGAGAGAGAGAATGATAATGAGAGAGAATGATAGAGACAGAGAATAATAGCGAGAAAGAATGATAGAGAGAGAATAATAGAGAGAGATAATGATAGAGACAGAGAATGATAGAAAGAGAGAGAAGAGAAATGGAGAGAGAGAGAATAGAGAGAGAGAGAGAATGATGGAGAGAGAATATGATAGAGAGAAAGAATGATGGAGAGAGAGAATGATAGAGATATAGAATGATAGTGAGAGAGAATGATAGAGATATAGAATGATAGAGATAGAGAATGATAGTGAGAGAGAATGATAGAGACAGAGAATGATAGAGAGAAAGAATGATAGAGACAGAGAATGATAGAGAGAAAGAATGATAGAGAGATAATGATGGAGAGAGAGAATGATAGAGAGAGAGAATGATGGAGAGAAAGAATGATAAAGAGAAAGATTGATAGAGAAAGAGAATGATTGAGAGAGAGAGAGAATGATGGAGAGAGAGAGAATGATAGAGAGAGAGAATGATAGAGAGAAAGAATAATAGAGAGAGAGAATGATGGAGAGAGAGAATGATAGAGATAGAGAATGATAGTAAGAGAGAATGATAGAGACAGAGAATGATAGAGAGAAAGAATGATAGAGAAAGAGAATGATGGAGAGAGAGAGAGAATGATTGAGACAGAGAATGATAGAGACAGAGAATGATAGAGAGAAAGAATGATAGAGACAGAGAATGATAGACAGAAAGAATGATAGAGAGAAAGAATGATAGAGAAAGAGAATGATGGAGAGAGAGAGAAAGATAGAGAGAAAGAATGATAGAGAAAGAGAATGACGGAGAGAGAGAGAATGATGGAGAGAGAATGATAGAGAGAAAGAATGATAGAGAGAGAATGATGGAGAGAGAGAATGATAGAGAGAGAGAATGATAGTGAGAGAGAATGATAGAGAAAGAGAATGATAGAGAGAAAGAATGATACAGAGAGAGAGAGAATGATTGAGACAGAGACCGATAGAAAGAGAGAGAATGTTGGAGAGAGGGAATGATAGAGAGAGAGAGAATGATAAAGAGAGAGAATGATGGAGACAGAGAATGATAGAGAGAGAATGATGGAGAGAGAGAATGATAGAAAGAGAGAATGATAGAGAGAGAGAATGATAGAGAGAGAGAATGATGGAGAGAGAGAATGATAGAAAGATAGAATGATAGAGAGAGAGAATGATAGAGAGAGAAAGACAATGATGGAGAGAGAGACAGATAGAGAGAGAGAGAATGATAGAGGGAGAGAGAGAATGATGGAGAGAGAGAGAGAATGATGGAGAGAGAAAATGATAGAGAGAAAGAATGATAGAGAGAGAGAATGATGGAGAGAGAGAATGATAGAGATAGAGAATGATAGTGAGAGAGAATGATAGAGATAGAGATCGATAGTGAGAGAGAATGATAGAGACAGAGAATGATAGAGAGAAAGAATGATAAAAAAAGAGAATGATGGAGAGAGAGAATGATTGAGACAGAGAATGATAGAGACAGAGAATGATAGAGAGAGATAATGATAGAGACAGAGACTGATAGAAAGAGAGAGAATGATGGAGAGAGAGAAAGATAGAGAGAGGGAATGATAGAGAGAGAGAGAATGATAGAGAGAGAGAATGATGGAGAGAGAGAATGATAATGAGAGAGAGAAAATGATTGAGACAGAGAATGATAGAGAGAGATAATGATAGAGAGAGAGAGAGAATGATGGAGAGAGAGAATGATAGTGAGAGAGAATAATAGAGAGAGAGAATGATAGTGAGAGAGAATGATAGTAAGAGAGAATGATAGAGACAGAGAATGATAGAGAGAAAGAATGATACAGAGAGAGAGAGAGAATGATTGAGACAGAGGATGATAGAGACAGAGAATGATAGAGAGAGATAATGATAGAGACAGAGACTGATAGAAAGAGAGAGAAAGATGGAGAGAGAGAAAGATAGAGAGAGGGAATGATAGAGAGAGAGAGAGAATGATAGAGAGAGAGAATGATGGAGAGAGAGAATGATAATGAGAGAGAATGATAGAGACAGAAAATGATACAGAGTGATAATGATAGAGACAGAGAATGATAGAAAGAGAGAGAACGATGGAGAGAGAGAGAATGATAGAGAGAGTGAATAATAGTGAGAGAGAATGATAGAGAGAGAGAATGATAGTGAGAGAGAATGATAGAGACAGAGAATGATAGAGAGAGAGAATGATAGAGAGAAAGAATGATAGAGATAGAGAATGATGGAGAGAGAGAGAATGATGGAGAGAGAGAGAATGATGGAGAGAGAGAGAATGATAGAGAGAGAGACTGATAGAAAGAGAGAATGATGGAGAGAGAGAATGATAGAGAGAGAGAATGATAATGAGAGAGAATGATAGAGACAGAGAATAATAGCGAGAAAGAATGATAGAGAGAGAATAATAGAGAGAGATAATGATAGAGACAGAGAATGATAGAAAGAGAGAGAAGAGAAATGGAGAGAGAGAGAATAGAGAGAGAGAGAGAATGATGGAGAGAGAATATGATAGAGAGAAAGAATGATGGAGAGAGAGAATGATAGAGATATAGAATGATAGTGAGAGAGAATGATAGAGATATAGAATGATAGAGATAGAGAATGATAGTGAGAGAGAATGATAGAGACAGAGAATGATAGAGAGAAAGAATGATAGAGACAGAGAATGATAGAGAGAAAGAATGATAGAGAGATAATGATGGAGAGAGAGAATGATAGAGAGAGAGAATGATGGAGAGAAAGAATGATAAAGAGAAAGATTGATAGAGAAAGAGAATGATTGAGAGAGAGAGAGAATGATGGAGAGAGAGAGAATGATAGAGAGAGAGAATGATAGAGAGAAAGAATAATAGAGAGAGAGAATGATGGAGAGAGAGAATGATAGAGATAGAGAATGATAGTAAGAGAGAATGATAGAGACAGAGAATGATAGAGAGAAAGAATGATAGCGAAAGAGAATGATGGAGAGAGAGAGAGAATGATTGAGACAGAGAATGATAGAGACAGAGAATGATAGAGAGAAAGAATGATAGAGACAGAGAATGATAGACAGAAAGAATGATAGAGAGAAAGAATGATAGAGAAAGAGAATGATGGAGAGAGAGAGAATGATAGAGAGAAAGAATGATAGAGAAAGAGAATGACGGAGAGAGAGAGAATGATGGAGAGAGAATGATAGAGAGAAAGAATGATAGAGAGAGAATGATGGAGAGAGAGAATGATAGAGAGAGAGAATGATAGTGAGAGAGAATGATAGAGAAAGAGAATGATAGAGAGAAAGAATGATACAGAGAGAGAGAGAATGATTGAGACAGAGACCGATAGAAAGAGAGAGAATGTTGGAGAGAGGGAATGATAGAGAGAGAGAGAATGATAAAGAGAGAGAATGATGGAGACAGAGAATGATAGAGAGAGAATGATGGAGAGAGAGAATGATAGAAAGAGAGAATGATAGAGAGAGAGAATGATGGAGAGAGAGAATGATAGAAAGATAGAATGATAGAGAGAGAGAATGATAGAGAGAGAAAGACAATGATGGAGAGAGAGACAGATAGAGAGAGAGAGAATGATAGAGGGAGAGAGAGAATGATGGAGAGAGAGAGAGAATGATGGAGAGAGAAAATGATAGAGAGAAAGAATGATAGAGAGAGAGAATGATGGAGAGAGAGAATGATAGAGATAGAGAATGATAGTGAGAGAGAATGATAGAGATAGAGATCGATAGTGAGAGAGAATGATAGAGACAGAGAATGATAGAGAGAAAGAATGATAAAAAAAGAGAATGATGGAGAGAGAGAATGATTGAGACAGAGAATGATAGAGACAGAGAATGATAGAGATATAGAATGATAGAGACAGAGAATGATAGAGAGAAAGAATGATAGAGAGAAAGAATGATAGAGAGAAATAATGATAGAGAGAAAGAATGATAGTGACAGAGACTGATAGAAAGAGAGAGAATAATGGAGAGAGAGAAAGATAGAGAGAGGGAATGATAGAGAGAGAGAGAATGATAGAGACAGAGAATGATGGAGAGAGAGAATGATAATGAGAGAGAATGATAGAGACAGAGAATGATAGAGAGAGATAATGATAGAGACAGAGAATGATAGAAAGAGAGAGAACGATGGAGAGAGAGAGAATGATAGAGAGAGAGAATAATAGAGACAGAGAATGATAGAGAGAGAGAATGATAGAGAGAAAGAATGATAGAGAAAGAGAATGATGGAGAGAGAGAGAATGATGGAGAGAGAGAGAATGATGGAGAGAGAGAGAATGATAGAGAGAGAGAATAATAGAAAGAGAGAATGATGGAGAGAGAGAATGATAGAGAGAGAGAATGATAGAGAGAGAATGATAGAGAGAGATAATGATAGAGACAGAGAATGATAGAAAGAGAGAGAATGATAGAGAGAGAGAGAGAATGATGGAGAGAGAGAGAGAATGATGGAGAGAGGAAATGATAGAGAGAAAGAATGATAGAGAGAGAGAATGATGGAGAGAGAGAATGATAGAGATAGAGAATGATAGTCAGAGAGAATGATAGAGATAGAGAATGATAGAGATAAAGAATGATAGTGAGAGAAAATGATAGAGACAGAGAATGATAGAGAGAAAGAATGATAGAGAGAGAGAATGATGGAGAGAGAGAATGATTGAGACAGAGAATGATAGAGACAGAGAATGATAGAGAGAAAGAATGATAGAGACAGAGAATGATAGAGGTAGAGAATGATAGAGAGAGAATGATAGAGAGAGAATTATAGAGAGAGAGAATGATAGAGAGAGACAATGATAGAGAGAGAGAATGCTGGAGAGAGAGAATGATAGAGAGAGAGAATGATAATGACGGAGAATGATAGAGACAGAGAATGATAGAGAGAGAGAGAATGATGGAGAGAGAGATTGATAGTGAGAGAGAATGATAGTGAGAGAGAATGATGGAAAGAGAGAAAGATAGAGAGAGAGAGAAAGATAGAGAGAGAGAATGATTGAGACAAAGAATGATAGAGAGAGATAATGATAGAGACAGAGAATGATAGAGAGAGAGAGAATGATGGAGAGAGAGAATAAGAGTCAGGGAGAATGATAGAGAGAGTGAATGATAGTGAGAGAGAATGATAGAGAGAGAGAATGATAGTGAGAGAGAATGATAGTGAGAGAGAATGATAGAGACAGAGAATGATAGAGAGGAAGAATGATACAGAGAGAGACAATGATTGAGACAGAGAATGATAGAGACAGAGAATGATAGAGAGAGATAATGATAGAGACAAAGACTGATAGAAAGAGAGAGAATGATGGAGAGAGAGAAAGATAGACAGAGAGAATGATAGTGAGAGAGAATGATGGAGAGAAAGAATAATGGAGAGAGAGAATGATAGTGAGAGAGAATGATAGAGAGAGTGAATGATAGTGAGAGAGAATGATAGAGAGAGAGAATGATAATGAGAGAGGATGATAGTGAGAGAGAATGATAGAGAGAGAATGATAGAGAGAGAATGATAGAGAGAGAGAATGATAGTGAGAGAGAATGATAGTGAGAGAGAATGATAGAGACAGAGAATGATAGAGAGAGAATGAT
The DNA here is from genome assembly GCA_963669185.1 of Dyspetes luteomarginatus. Taxonomy (NCBI): domain Eukaryota; kingdom Metazoa; phylum Arthropoda; class Insecta; order Hymenoptera; family Ichneumonidae; genus Dyspetes; species Dyspetes luteomarginatus. The sequence goes on from OY769905.1 coordinate 11,841,890, forward strand.
GGAGACAGAGAATGATAGAAAGAGAGAATGATAGAGAGAGAGAATGATAGAGAGAGAGAATAATGGAGGAAGAGTGATGGAGAGAGAGAATGATAGAAAGATAGAATGATAGAGAGAGAGAATGATAGAGAGAGAAAGAGAATGATGGAGAGAGAGAAAGATAGAGAGAGAGAGAATGATAGAGAGAGAGAGAGAATTATGGAGAGAGAGAGAGAATGATGGAGAGAGAAAATGATAGAGAGAAACAATGATAGAGAGAGAGAATGATGGAGAGAGAATGATAGAGATAGAGAATGATAGTGAGAGAGAATGATAGAGACAGAGAATGATAGAGAGAAAGAATGATAGAGAAAGAGAATGATGGAGAGAGAGAGAATGATGGAGAGAGAGAATGATTGAGACAGAGAATGATAGAGAGAAAGAATGATAGAGACAGAGAATGATAGAGAGAAAGGAGGATAGAGAGAAAGAATGATAGAGAGAAATAATGATAGAGAGAAAGAATGATAGAGAAAGAGAATGATGGAGAGAGAGAGAATGATGGAGAGAGAGAGAATGATAGAGAGAGAATGATAGAGAGAGAATGATAGAGAGAGAGAATGATGGAGAGAGAGAATGATAGAGAGAGAGAATAATAGAGACAGAGAATGATAGAGAGAAAGAATGATAGAGAGAAAGAATGATAGAGACAGAGAATGATAGAGAGAAAGAATGATAGAGAAAGAGAATGACGGAGAGAGAGAGTATGATGGAGAGAGAATGATAGAGAGAGAGAATTGTAGAGAGAAAGAATGATAGAGAGAGAATGATGGAGAGAGAGAATGATAGTGAGAGAGAATGATAGAGACAGAGAATGATAGAGAGAAAGAATGATACAGAGAGAGAGAGAATGATTGAGACAGAGAATGATAGAGAGAGATAATGATAGAGAGAGAGAGAGAATGATGGAGAGAGAGAATGATAGTGAGAGAGAATGATAGAGAGAGTGAATGATAGTGAGAGAGAATGATAGAGAGAGAGAATGATAGTGAGAGAGAATGATAGTAAGAGAGAATGATAGAGACAGAGAATGATAGAGAGAAAGAATGATACAGAGAGAGAGAATGATTGAGACAGAGAATGATAGAGACAGAGGATGATAGAGAGAGATGATGATAGAGACAGAGACTGATAGAAAGAGAGAGAATGATGGAGAGAGAAAGATAGAGAGAGGGAATGATATAGAGAGAGAGAATGATAGAGAGAGAGAATGATGGACAGAGAGAATGATAATGAGAGAGAATGATAGAGACAGAGAATGATAGAGAGAGATAATGATAGAGACAGAGAATGATAGAAAGAGAGAGAACGATGGAGAGAGAGAGAATGATAGAGAGAGTGAATAATAGTGAGAGAGAATGATAGAGAGAGATAATGATAGAGACAGAGAATGATAGAAAGAGAGAGAACGATGGAGAGAGAGAGAATGATAGAGAGAGTGAATAATAGTGAGAGAGAATGATAGAGAGAGAGAATGATAGTGAGAGAGAATGATAGAGACAGAGAATGATAGAGAAAGAGAATGATAGAGAGAAAGAATGATAGAGAAAGAGAATGATGGAGAGAGAGAGAATGATGGAGAGAGAGAGAATGATGGAGAGAGAGAGAATGATGGAGAGAGAGAGAATGATAGAGAGAGAGACTGATAGAAAGAGAGAATGATGGAGAGAGAGAATGATAGACAGAGAGAATGATAGAGACAGAGAATGATAGCGAGAAAGAATGATAGAGAGAGAATGATAGCGTGAGATAATGATAGAGACAGAGAATGATAGAAAGAGAGAGAAGAGAAATGAAGAGAGAGAGAATAGAGAGAGAGAGAGAATGATGGAGAGAGACAGAGAATGATGGAGAGAGAAAATGACAGAGAGAAAGAATGATAGAGAGAGAGAATGATGGAGAGAGAGAATGATAGAGATACAGAATGATAGTGAGAGAGAATGATAGAGATAGAGAATGATAGAGATAGAGAATGATAGTGAGAGAGAATGATAGAGACAGAGAATGATAGAGAAAGAGAATGATGGAGAGAGAGAGAATGATGGAGATAGAGAATGATAGTGAGAGAGAATGATAGAGAGAGAGAATGATAGAGACAGAGAATGATAGAGAGAGAGAATGATAGAGACAGAGAATGATAGAGAGAGAGAATGATAGAGAGAGAATGATGGAGAGAGAGAATGATAGGGAGAGAGAATGATAGTGAGAGAGAATGATAGAGACAGAGAATGATACAGAGAAAGAATGATACAGAGAGAGAGAGAATGATTGGGACAGAGAATGATAGAAATAGAGAGAAGATAAATGGAGAGAGAGAGAGAATGATAGAGAGAGAAAATGATAGAGAGAAAGAATGATAGAGAGAGAGAATGATGGAGAGAGAGAATGATAGAGATACAGAATGATAGTGAGAGAGAATGATAGACATAGAGAATGATAGAGATAGAGAATGATAGCGAGAGAGAATGATAGAGACAGAGAATGATAGAGAAAGAGAATGATGGAGAGAGAGAGAATGATGGAGATAGAGAATGATAGTGAGAGAGAATGATAGAGACAGAGAATGATAGAGAAAGAGAATGATGGAGAGAGAGAGAATGATGGAGAGAGAGAGAATGATGGAGAGAGAGAATGATTGAGACAGAGAATGATAGAGACAGAGAATGATAGAGAGAAAGAATGATAGGAACAGAGAATGATAGAGAGAGAGAATGATAGAGACAGAGAATGATAGAGAGAGAGAATGATAGAGAGAAAGAATGATAGAGAAAGAGAATGATGGAGAGAGAGAGAATGATGGAGAGAGAGAGAATGATAGAGAGAGAGAATAATAGAAAGAGAGAATGATGGAGAGAGAGAATGATAGAGAGAGAGAATGATAGAGAGAGAATGATAGAGAGAGATAATGATAGAGACAGAGAAGGATAGAAAGAGAGAGAATGATAGAGAGAGAGAGAGAATGATGGAGAGAGAGAGAGAATGATGGAGAGAGGAAATGATAGAGAGAAAGAATGATAGAGAGAGAGAATGATGGAGAGAGAGAATGATAGAGATAGAGAATGATAGTCAGAGAGAATGATAGAGATAGAGAATGATAGAGATAAAGAATGATAGTGAGAGAAAATGATAGAGACAGAGAATGATAGAGAGAAAGAATGATAGAGAGAGAGAATGATGGAGAGAGAGAATGATTGAGACAGAGAATGCTAGAGACAGAGAATGATAGAGAGAAAGAATGATAGAGACAGAGAATGATAGAGGTAGAGAATGATAGAGAGAGAATGATAGAGAGAGAATTATAGAGAGAGAGAATGATAGAGAGAGACAATGATAGAGAGAGAGAATGCTGGAGAGAGAGAATGATAGAGAGAGAGAATGATAATGACGGAGAATGATAGAGACAGAGAATGATAGAGAGACAGAGAATGATGGAGAGAGAGATTGATAGTGAGAGGGAATGATAGTGAGAGAGAATGATGGAAAGAGAGAAAGATAGAGAGAGAGAGAAAGATAGAGAGAGAGAATGATTGAGACAAAGAATGATAGAGAGAGATAATGATAGAGACAGAGAATGATAGAGAGAGAGAGAATGATGGAGAGAGAGAATAAGAGTCAGGGAGAATGATAGAGAGAGTGAATGATAGTGAGAGAGAATGATAGAGAGAGAGAATGATAGTGAGAGAGAATGATAGTGAGAGAGAATGATAGAGACAGAGAATGATAGAGAGGAAGAATGATACAGAGAGAGACAATGATTGAGACAGAGAATGATAGAGACAGAGAATGATAGAGAGAGATAATGATAGAGACAAAGACTGATAGAAAGAGAGAGAATGATGGAGAGAGAGAAAGATAGACAGAGAGAATGATAGTGAGAGAGAATGATGGAGAGAAAGAATAATGGAGAGAGAGAATGATAGAGAGAGTGAATGATAGTGAGAGAGAATGATAGAGAGAGAGAATGATAATGAGAGAGGATGATAGTGAGAGAGAATGATAGAGAGAGAATGATAGAGAGAGAATGATACAGAGAGAGAATGATAGTGAGAGAGAATGATAGTGAGAGAGAATGATAGAGACAGAGAATGATAGAGAGAGAATGATGGAGACAGAGAATGATAGAAAGAGAGAATGATAGAGAGAGAGAATGATAGAGAGAGAGAATGATGGAGGAAGAGTGATGGAGAGAGAGAATGATAGAAAGATAGAATGATAGAGAGAGAGAATGATAGAGAGAGAAAGAGAATGATGGAGAGAGAGAAAGATAGAGAGAGAGAGAATGATAGAGAGAGAGAGAGAATTATGGAGAGAGAGAGAGAATGATGGAGAGAGAAAATGATAGAGAGAAACAATGATAGAGAGAGAGAATGATGGAGAGAGAATGATAGAGATAGAGAATGATAGTGAGAGAGAATGATAGAGACAGAGAATGATAGAGAGAAAGAATGATAGAGAAAGAGAATGATGGAGAGAGAGAGAATGATGGAGAGAGAGAATGATTGAGACAGAGAATGATAGAGAGAAAGAATGATAGAGACAGAGAATGATAGAGAGAAAGAAGGATAGAGAGAAAGAATGATAGAGAGAAATAATGATAGAGAGAAAGAATGATAGAGAAAGAGAATGATGGAGAGAGAGAGAATGATGGAGAGAGAGAGAATGATAGAGAGAGAATGATAGAGAGAGAATGATAGAGAGAGAGAATGATGGAGAGAGAGAATGATAGAGAGAGAGAATAATAGAGACAGAGAATGATAGAGAGAAAGAATGATAGAGAGAAAGAATGATAGAGACAGAGAATGATAGAGAGAAAGAATGATAGAGAAAGAGAATGACGGAGAGAGAGAGTATGATGGAGAGAGAATGATAGAGAGAGAGAATTGTAGAGAGAAAGAATGATAGAGAGAGAATGATGGAGAGAGAGAATGATAGTGAGAGAGAATGATAGAGACAGAGAATGATAGAGAGAAAGAATGATACAGAGAGAGAGAGAATGATTGAGACAGAGAATGATAGAGAGAGATAATGATAGAGAGAGAGAGAGAATGATGGAGAGAGAGAATGATAGTGAGAGAGAATGATAGAGAGAGTGAATGATAGTGAGAGAGAATGATAGAGAGAGAGAATGATAGTGAGAGAGAATGATAGTAAGAGAGAATGATAGAGACAGAGAATGATAGAGAGAAAGAATGATACAGAGAGAGAGAATGATTGAGACAGAGAATGATAGAGACAGAGGATGATAGAGAGAGATGATGATAGAGACAGAGACTGATAGAAAGAGAGAGAATGATGGAGAGAGAAAGATAGAGAGAGGGAATGATATAGAGAGAGAGAATGATAGAGAGAGAGAATGATGGACAGAGAGAATGATAATGAGAGAGAATGATAGAGACAGAGAATGATAGAGAGAGATAATGATAGAGACAGAGAATGATAGAAAGAGAGAGAACGATGGAGAGAGAGAGAATGATAGAGAGAGTGAATAATAGTGAGAGAGAATGATAGAGAGAGATAATGATAGAGACAGAGAATGATAGAAAGAGAGAGAACGATGGAGAGAGAGAGAATGATAGAGAGAGTGAATAATAGTGAGAGAGAATGATAGAGAGAGAGAATGATAGTGAGAGAGAATGATAGAGACAGAGAATGATAGAGAAAGAGAATGATAGAGAGAAAGAATGATAGAGAAAGAGAATGATGGAGAGAGAGAGAATGATGGAGAGAGAGAGAATGATGGAGAGAGAGAGAATGATGGAGAGAGAGAGAATGATAGAGAGAGAGACTGATAGAAAGAGAGAATGATGGAGAGAGAGAATGATAGACAGAGAGAATGATAGAGACAGAGAATGATAGCGAGAAAGAATGATAGAGAGAGAATGATAGCGTGAGATAATGATAGAGACAGAGAATGATAGAAAGAGAGAGAAGAGAAATGAAGAGAGAGAGAATAGAGAGAGAGAGAGAATGATGGAGAGAGACAGAGAATGATGGAGAGAGAAAATGACAGAGAGAAAGAATGATAGAGAGAGAGAATGATGGAGAGAGAGAATGATAGAGATACAGAATGATAGTGAGAGAGAATGATAGAGATAGAGAATGATAGAGATAGAGAATGATAGTGAGAGAGAATGATAGAGACAGAGAATGATAGAGAAAGAGAATGATGGAGAGAGAGAGAATGATGGAGATAGAGAATGATAGTGAGAGAGAATGATAGAGAGAGAGAATGATAGAGACAGAGAATGATAGAGAGAGAGAATGATAGAGACAGAGAATGATAGAGAGAGAGAATGATAGAGAGAGAATGATGGAGAGAGAGAATGATCGGGAGAGAGAATGATAGTGAGAGAGAATGATAGAGACAGAGAATGATACAGAGAAAGAATGATACAGAGAGAGAGAGAATGATTGGGACAGAGAATGATAGAAATAGAGAGAAGATAAATGGAGAGAGAGAGAGAATGATAGAGAGAGAAAATGATAGAGAGAAAGAATGATAGAGAGAGAGAATGATGGAGAGAGAGAATGATAGAGATACAGAATGATAGTGAGAGAGAATGATAGACATAGAGAATGATAGAGATAGAGAATGATAGTGAGAGAGAATGATAGAGACAGAGAATGATAGAGAAAGAGAATGATGGAGAGAGAGAGAATGATGGAGATAGAGAATGATAGTGAGAGAGAATGATAGAGACAGAGAATGATAGAGAAAGAGAATGATGGAGAGAGAGAGAATGATGGAGAGAGAGAGAATGATGGAGAGAGAGAATGATTGAGACAGAGAATGATAGAGACAGAGAATGATAGAGAGAAAGAATGATAGGAACAGAGAATGATAGAGAGAGAGAATGATAGAGACAGAGAATGATAGAGAGAGAGAATGATAGAGAGAGAGAATGATAGAGAGAGAATGATAGAGAGAGAATGATGGAGAGGGAATATAATGGAGAGAAAGAATGATAGAGAGAGAGAATGATGGAGAGAGAGAATGATAGAGATACAGAATGATAGTGAGAGAGAATGATAGAGATAGAGAATGATAGAGATAGAGAATGATAGTGAGAAAGAATGATAGAGACAGAGAATGATAGAGAGACAGAATGATAGAGAAAGAGAATGATGGAGAGCGAGAGAATGATTGAGACAGAGAATGATAGAGACAGAGAATGATAGAGAGAAAGAATGATAGAGACAGAGAATGATAGAGAGAGAGAATGATAGAGAGAGAATGATAGAGAGAGGATGATAGAGAGAGAGAATGATAGAGAGAGAGAATGCTGGAGAGAGAGAATGCTAGAGAGAGAGAATGATAATGAGAGAGAACGATAGAGACAAAGAATGATAGAGAGAGAGAGAATGATGGAGAGAGAGAATGATAGTGAGAGAGAATGATAGTGAGAGAGAATGATGGGAAGAGAGAAAGATAGAGAGAGAGAGAATGATAGAGAGAGAGAACGATAGAGAGAGAATGATAGAGAGAGAATGATAGAGAGAGAATGATAGAGAGAGAATGATAGAGAAAGAGAATGATAGAGAGAGAGAATGCTGTAGAGAGAGAGAATGATAGAGAGAGAGAATGATAATGAGAGAGAATGATGGAGACAGAGAATGATAGAGAGAGAGACAATGATGGAGAGAGAGAATGATAGTGAAGAGAGAATGTTAGACAGAGAGAATGATAGTGAGAGAGAATGATAGTGAGAGAGAATGATAGAGACAGAGAATGATAGAGAGAAAGAATGATACAGAGAGAGAGAATGATTGAGACAGAGAATGATAGAGACAGAGAATGATAGAGAGAGATAATGATACAGACAGAGACTGATAGAAAGAGAGAGAATGATGGAGAGAGAGAATGATGGAGAGAGAGAAAGATAGAGAGAGAGAATGATGGTGAGAGAGAATGATAGAGAGAAAGAATGATAGAGAGAGAGAATGATAGTGAGAGAGAATGATAGAAAGAGTGAATGATAGTAAGAGAGAATGATAGAGAGAGAGAATGATAATGAGAGAGAATGATAGTGAGAGAGAATGTTACAGAGAGAGAATGATAGAGAGAGAATGATAGAGAGAGAGAATGATAGTGAGAGAGAATGATAGGGAGAGAATGATGGAGAGAGAGAATGATAGAGATACAGAATGATAGTGAGAGAGAATGATAGAGATAGAGAATGATAGAGATAGAGAATGATAGTGAGAAAGAATGATAGAGACAGAGAATGATAGAGAGAAAGAATGATAGAGAAAGAGAATGATGGAGAGCGAGAGAATGATTGAGACAGAGAATGATAGAGACAGAGAATGATAGAGAGAAAGAATGATAGAGACAGAGAATGATAGAGAGAGAGAATGATAGAGAGAGAATGATAGAGAGAGAATGATAGAGAGAGAGAATGATAGAGAGAGAGAATGCTGGAGAGAGAGAATGCTAGAGAGAGAGAATGATAATGAGAGAGAACGATAGAGACAGAGAATGATAGAGAGAGAGAGAATGATGGAGAGAGAGAATGATAGTGAGAGAGAATGATAGTGAGAGAGAATGATGGGAAGAGAGAAAGATAGAGAGAGAGAGAATGATAGAGAGAGAGAATGATAGAGAGAGAATGATAGAGAGAGAATGATAGAGAGAGAATGATAGAGAGAGAATGATAGAGAAAGAGAATGATAGAGAGAGAGAATGCTGTAGAGAGAGAGAATGATAGAGAGAGAGAATGATAATGAGAGAGAATGATGGAGACAGAGAATGATAGAGAGAGAGACAATGATGGAGAGAGAGAATGATAGTGAGAGAGAATGATAGTGAGAGAGAATGATGGGAAGAGAGAAAGATAGAGAGAGAGAGAATGATAGAGAGAGAGAATGATAGAGACAGAGAATGATAGAGAGAGAGAGAATGATGGAGAGAGAGAATGAGAGTGAGAGAGAATGATAGAGAGAGTGAATGATAGTGAAGAGAGAATGTTAGACAGAGAGAATGATAGTGAGAGAGAATGATAGTGAGAGAGAATGATAGAGACAGAGAATGATAGAGAGAAAGAATGATACAGAGAGAGAGAATGATTGAGACAGAGAATGATAGAGACAGAGAATGATAGAGAGAGATAATGATACAGACAGAGACTGATAGAAAGAGAGAGAATGATGGAGAGAGAGAAAGATAGAGAGAGAGAATGATGGTGAGAGAGAATGATAGAGAGAAAGAATGATAGAGAGAGAGAATGATAGTGAGAGAGAATGATAGAAAGAGTGAATGATAGTGAGAGAGAATGATAGAGAGAGAGAATGATAATGAGAGAGAATGATAGTGAGAGAGAATGTTACAGAGAGAGAATGATAGAGAGAGAATGATAGAGAGAGAGAATGATAGTGAGAGAGAATGATAGGGAGAGAATGATGGAGAGAGAGAATGATAGAAAGAGAGAATGATAGAAAGAGAGAATGATAGAAAGAGAGAATGATAGTGAGAGAGAATGATGGAAAGAGAGAAAGATAGAGAGAGAGAGGATGATAGAGACAGAGAATGATTGAGACAGAGAATGATAGAGACAGAGAATGATAGCGAGAAAGAATGATAGTGAGAGAATGATAGAGAGAGATAATGATAGAGACAGAGAATGATAGAAAGAGAGAGAAGAGAAATGGAGAGAGAGAGAGAATGATGGAGAGGGAATATAATGGAGAGAAAGAATGATAGAGAGAGAGAATGATGGAGAGAGAGAATGATAGAGATACAGAATGATAGTGAGAGAGAATGATAGAGATAGAGAATGATAGTGAGAAAGAATGATAGAGACAGAGAATGATAGAGAGAAAGAATGATAGAGAAAGAGAATGATGGAGAGCGAGAGAATGATTGAGACAGAGAATGATAGAGACAGAGAATGATAGAGAGAAAGAATGATAGAGACAGAGAATGATAGAGAGAGAGAATGATAGAGAGAGAATGATAGAGAGAGAATGATAGAGAGAGAGAATGATAGAGAGAGAGAATGCTGGAGAGAGAGAATGATAGAGAGAGAGAATGATAATGAGAGAGAACGATAGAGACAGAGAATGATAGAGAGAGAGAGAATGATGGAGAGAGAGAATGATAGTGAGAGAGAATGATAGTGAGAGAGAATGATGGGAAGAGAGAAAGATAGAGAGAGAGAGAATGATAGAGAGAGAGAACGATAGAGAGAGAATGATAGAGAGAGAATGATAGAGAGAGAATGATAGAGAGAGAATGATAGAGAAAGAGAATGATAGAGAGAGAGAATGCTGTAGAGAGAGAGAATGATAGAGAGAGAGAATGATAATGAGAGAGAATGATGGAGACAGAGAATGATAGAGAGAGAGACAATGATGGAGAGAGAGAATGATAGTGAAGAGAGAATGTTAGACAGAGAGAATGATAGTGAGAGAGAATGATAGTGAGAGAGAATGATAGAGACAGAGAATGATAGAGAGCAAGAATGATACAGAGAGAGAGAATGATTGAGACAGAGAATGATAGAGACAGAGAATGATAGAGAGAGATAATGATACAAACAGAGACTGATAGAAAGAGAGAGAATGATGGAGAGAGAGAATGATGGAGAGAGAGAAAGATAGAGAGAGAGAATGATGGTGAGAGAGAATGATAGAGAGAAAGAATGATAGAGAGAGAGAATGATAGTGAGAGAGAATGATAGAAAGAGTGAATGATAGTAAGAGAGAATGATAGAGAGAGAGAATGATAATGAGAGAGAATGATAGTGAGAGAGAATGTTACAGAGAGAGAATGATAGAGAGAGAATGATAGAGAGAGAGAATGATAGTGAGAGAGAATGATAGGGAGAGAATGATGGAGAGAGAGAATGATAGAAAGAGAGAATGATAGAAAGAGAGAATGATAGAAAGAGAGAATGATAGTGAGAGAGAATGATGGAAAGAGAGAAAGATAGAGAGAGAGAGGGTGATAGAGAGAGAGAATGATTGAGACAGAGAATGATAGAGACAGAGAATGATAGCGAGAAAGAATGATAGTGAGAGAATGATAGAGAGAGATAATGATAGAGACAGAGAATGATAGAAAGAGAGAGAAGAGAAATGAAGAGAGAGAGAGAATGATGGAGAGGGAATATAATGGAGAGAAAGAATGATAGAGAGAGAGAATGATGGAGAGAGAGAATGATAGAGATACAGAATGATAGTGAGAGAGAATGATAGAGATAGAGAATGATAGAGATAGAGAATGATAGTGAGAAAGAATGATAGAGACAGAGAATGATAGAGAGAAAGAATGATAGAGAAAGAGAATGATGGAGAGCGAGAGAATGATTGAGACAGAGAATGATAGAGACAGAGAATGATAGAGAGAAAGAATGATAGAGACAGAGAATGATAGAGAGAGAGAATGATAGAGAGAGAATGATAGAGAGAGAATGATAGAGAGAGAGAATGATAGAGAGAGAGAATGCTGGAGAGAGAGAATGCTAGAGAGAGAGAATGATAATGAGAGAGAACGATAGAGACAGAGAATGATAGAGAGAGAGAGAATGATGGAGAGAGAGAATGATAGTGAGAGAGAATGATAGTGAGAGAGAATGATGGGAAGAGAGAAAGATAGAGAGAGAGAGAATGATAGAGAGAGAGAATGATAGAGAGAGAATGATAGAGAGAGAATGATAGAGAGAGAATGATAGAGAGAGAATGATAGAGAAAGAGAATGATAGAGAGAGAGAATGCTGTAGAGAGAGAGAATGATAGAGAGAGAGAATGATAATGAGAGAGAATGATGGAGACAGAGAATGATAGAGAGAGAGACAATGATGGAGAGAGAGAATGATAGTGAGAGAGAATGATAGTGAGAGAGAATGATGGGAAGAGAGAAAGATAGAGAGAGAGAGAATGATAGAGAGAGAGAATGATAGAGACAGAGAATGATAGAGAGAGAGAGAGAATGATGGAGAGAGAGAATGAGAGTGAGAGAGAATGATAGAGAGAGTGAATGATAGTGAAGAGAGAATGTTAGACAGAGAGAATGATAGTGAGAGAGAATGATAGTGAGAGAGAATGATAGAGACAGAGAATGATAGAGATAAAGAATGATACAGAGAGAGAGAATGATTGAGACAGAGAATGATAGAGACAGAGAATGATAGAGAGAGATAATGATACAGACAGAGACTGATAGAAAGAGAGAGAATGATGGAGAGAGAGAAAGATAGAGAGAGAGAATGATGGTGAGAGAGAATGATAGAGAGAAAGAATGATAGAGAGAGAGAATGATAGTGAGAGAGAATGATAGAAAGAGTGAATGATAGTGAGAGAGAATGATAGAGAGAGAGAATGATAATGAGAGAGAATGATAGTGAGAGAGAATGTTACAGAGAGAGAATGATAGAGAGAGAATGATAGAGAGAGAGAATGATAGTGAGAGAGAATGATAGGGAGAGAATGATGGAGAGAGAGAATGATAGAAAGAGAGAATGATAGAAAGAGAGAATGATAGAAAGAGAGAATGATAGTGAGAGAGAATGATGGAAAGAGAGAAAGATAGAGAGAGAGAGGATGATAGAGACAGAGAATGATTGAGACAGAGAATGATAGAGACAGAGAATGATAGCGAGAAAGAATGATAGTGAGAGAATGATAGAGAGAGATAATGATAGAGACAGAGAATGATAGAAAGAGAGAGAAGAGAAATGGAGAGAGAGAGAGAATGATGGAGAGGGAATATAATGGAGAGAAAGAATGATAGAGAGAGAGAATGATGGAGAGAGAGAATGATAGAGATACAGAATGATAGTGAGAGAGAATGATAGAGATAGAGAATGATAGTGAGAAAGAATGATAGAGACAGAGAATGATAGAGAGAAAGAATGATAGAGAAAGAGAATGATGGAGAGCGAGAGAATGATTGAGACAGAGAATGATAGAGACAGAGAATGATAGAGAGAAAGAATGATAGAGACAGAGAATGATAGAGAGAGAGAATGATAGAGAGAGAATGATAGAGAGAGAATGATAGAGAGAGAGAATGATAGAGAGAGAGAATGCTGGAGAGAGAGAATGATAGAGAGAGAGAATGATAATGAGAGAGAACGATAGAGACAGAGAATGATAGAGAGAGAGAGAATGATGGAGAGAGAGAATGATAGTGAGAGAGAATGATAGTGAGAGAGAATGATGGGAAGAGAGAAAGATAGAGAGAGAGAGAATGATAGAGAGAGAGAATGATAGAGAGAGAATGATAGAGAGAGAATGATAGAGAGAGAATGATAGAGAGAGAATGATAGAGAAAGAGAATGATAGAGAGAGAGAATGCTGTAGAGAGAGAGAATGATAGAGAGAGAGAATGATAATGAGAGAGAATGATAGAGACAGAGAATGATAGAGAGAGAGACAATGATGGAGAGAGAGAATGATAGTGAGAGAGAATGATGGGAAGAGAGAAAGATAGAGAGAGAGAGAATGATAGAGAGAGAGAATGATAGAGACAGAGAATGATAGAGAGAGAGAGAATGATGGAGAGAGAGAATGAGAGTGAGAGAGAATGATAGAGAGAGTGAATGATAGTGAAGAGAGAATGTTAGACAGAGAGAATGATAGTGAGAGAGAATGATAGTGAGAGAGAATGATAGAGACAGAGAATGATAGAGAGAAAGAATGATACAGAGAGAGAGAATGATTGAGACAGAGAATGATAGAGACAGAGAATGATAGTGAGAGAGAATGATAGAGAGAAAGAATGATAGAGAAAGAGAATGATGGAGAGAGAGAGAATGATGGAGAGAGAGAATGATTGAGACAGAGAATGATAGAGACAGAGAATGATAGAGAGAAAGAATGATAGAGACAGAGAATGATAGAGAGAGAGAATGATAGAGAGAGAATGATAGAGAGAGAATGATAGAGAGAGAATGATAGAGAGAGAATGATAGAGAGAGAATGATAGAGAGAGAGAATGATAGAGAGAGAGAATGCTGGAGAGAGAGAATGATAGAGAGAGAAAATGATAATGAGAGAGAATGATAGAGACAGAGAATGATAGAGAGAGAGAGAATGATAGAGAGAAAGAATGATAGAGAGATAATGATGGAGAGAGAGAATGATAGAGAGAGAGAATGATGGAGAGAAAGAATGATAAAGAGAAAGATTGATAGAGAAAGAGAATGATTGAGAGAGAGAGAGAATGATGGAGAGAGAGAGAATGATAGAGAGAGAGAATGATAGAGAGAAAGAATAATAGAGAGAGAGAATGATGGAGAGAGAGAATGATAGAGATAGAGAATGATAGTAAGAGAGAATGATAGAGACAGAGAATGATAGAGAGAAAGAATGATAGAGAAAGAGAATGATGGAGAGAGAGAGAGAATGATTGAGACAGAGAATGATAGAGACAGAGAATGATAGAGAGAAAGAATGATAGAGACAGAGAATGATAGACAGAAAGAATGATAGAGAGAAAGAATGATAGAGAAAGAGAATGATGGAGAGAGAGAGAAAGATAGAGAGAAAGAATGATAGAGAAAGAGAATGACGGAGAGAGAGAGAATGATGGAGAGAGAATGATAGAGAGAAAGAATGATAGAGAGAGAATGATGGAGAGAGAGAATGATAGAGAGAGAGAATGATAGTGAGAGAGAATGATAGAGAAAGAGAATGATAGAGAGAAAGAATGATACAGAGAGAGAGAGAATGATTGAGACAGAGACCGATAGAAAGAGAGAGAATGTTGGAGAGAGGGAATGATAGAGAGAGAGAGAATGATAAAGAGAGAGAATGATGGAGACAGAGAATGATAGAGAGAGAATGATGGAGAGAGAGAATGATAGAAAGAGAGAATGATAGAGAGAGAGAATGATAGAGAGAGAGAATGATGGAGAGAGAGAATGATAGAAAGATAGAATGATAGAGAGAGAGAATGATAGAGAGAGAAAGACAATGATGGAGAGAGAGACAGATAGAGAGAGAGAGAATGATAGAGGGAGAGAGAGAATGATGGAGAGAGAGAGAGAATGATGGAGAGAGAAAATGATAGAGAGAAAGAATGATAGAGAGAGAGAATGATGGAGAGAGAGAATGATAGAGATAGAGAATGATAGTGAGAGAGAATGATAGAGATAGAGATCGATAGTGAGAGAGAATGATAGAGACAGAGAATGATAGAGAGAAAGAATGATAAAAAAAGAGAATGATGGAGAGAGAGAATGATTGAGACAGAGAATGATAGAGACAGAGAATGATAGAGACAGAGAATGATAGAGAGAGATAATGATAGAGACAGAGACTGATAGAAAGAGAGAGAATGATGGAGAGAGAGAAAGATAGAGAGAGGGAATGATAGAGAGAGAGAGAATGATAGAGAGAGAGAATGATGGAGAGAGAGAATGATAATGAGAGAGAGAGAATGATTGAGACAGAGAATGATAGAGAGAGATAATGATAGAGAGAGAGAGAGAATGATGGAGAGAGAGAATGATAGTGAGAGAGAATAATAGAGAGAGAGAATGATAGTGAGAGAGAATGATAGTAAGAGAGAATGATAGAGACAGAGAATGATAGAGAGAAAGAATGATACAGAGAGAGAGAGAGAATGATTGAGACAGAGGATGATAGAGACAGAGAATGATAGAGAGAGATAATGATAGAGACAGAGACTGATAGAAAGAGAGAGAAAGATGGAGAGAGAGAAAGATAGAGAGAGGGAATGATAGAGAGAGAGAGAATGATAGAGAGAGAGAATGATGGAGAGAGAGAATGATAATGAGAGAGAATGATAGAGACAGAAAATGATACAGAGAGATAATGATAGAGACAGAGAATGATAGAAAGAGAGAGAACGATGGAGAGAGAGAGAATGATAGAGAGAGTGAATAATAGTGAGAGAGAATGATAGAGAGAGAGAATGATAGTGAGAGAGAATGATAGAGACAGAGAATGATAGAGAGAGAGAATGATAGAGAGAAAGAATGATAGAGATAGAGAATGATGGAGAGAGAGAGAATGATGGAGAGAGAGAGAATGATGGAGAGAGAGAGAATGATAGAGAGAGAGACTGATAGAAAGATAGAATGATGGAGAGAGAGAATGATAGAGAGAGAGAATGATAATGAGAGAGAATGATAGAGACAGAGAATAATAGCGAGAAAGAATGATAGAGAGAGAATAATAGAGAGAGATAATGATAGAGACAGAGAATGATAGAAAGAGAGAGAAGAGAAATGGAGAGAGAGAGAATAGAGAGAGAGAGAGAATGATGGAGAGAGAATATGAAAGAGAGAAAGAATGATGGAGAGAGAGAATGATAGAGATATAGAATGATAGTGAGAGAGAATGATAGAGATATAGAATGATAGAGATAGAGAATGATAGTGAGAGAGAATGATAGAGACAGAGAATGATAGAGAGAAAGAATGATAGAGACAGAGAATGATAGAGAGAAAGAATGATAGAGAGATAATGATGGAGAGAGAGAATGATAGAGAGAGAGAATGATGGAGAGAAAGAATGATAAAGAGAAAGATTGATAGAGAAAGAGAATGATTGAGAGAGAGAGAGAATGATGGAGAGAGAGAGAATGATAGAGAGAGAGAATGATAGAGAGAAAGAATAATAGAGAGAGAGAATGATGGAGAGAGAGAATGATAGAGATAGAGAATGATAGTAAGAGAGAATGATAGAGACAGAGAATGATAGAGAGAAAGAATGATAGAGAAAGAGAATGATGGAGAGAGAGAGAGAATGATTGAGACAGAGAATGATAGAGACAGAGAATGATAGAGAGAAAGAATGATAGAGACAGAGAATGATAGACAGAAAGAATGATAGAGAGAAAGAATGATAGAGAAAGAGAATGATGGAGAGAGAGAGAAAGATAGAGAGAAAGAATGATAGAGAAAGAGAATGACGGAGAGAGAGAGAATGATGGAGAGAGAATGATAGAGAGAAAGAATGATAGAGAGAGAATGATGGAGAGAGAGAATGATAGAGAGAGAGAATGATAGTGAGAGAGAATGATAGAGAAAGAGAATGATAGAGAGAAAGAATGATACAGAGAGAGAGAGAATGATTGAGACAGAGACCGATAGAAAGAGAGAGAATGTTGGAGAGAGGGAATGATAGAGAGAGAGAGAATGATAAAGAGAGAGAATGATGGAGACAGAGAATGATAGAGAGAGAATGATGGAGAGAGAGAATGATAGAAAGAGAGAATGATAGAGAGAGAGAATGATAGAGAGAGAGAATGATGGAGAGAGAGAATGATAGAAAGATAGAATGATAGAGAGAGAGAATGATAGAGAGAGAAAGACAATGATGGAGAGAGAGACAGATAGAGAGAGAGAGAATGATAGAGGGAGAGAGAGAATGATGGAGAGAGAGAGAGAATGATGGAGAGAGAAAATGATAGAGAGAAAGAATGATAGAGAGAGAGAATGATGGAGAGAGAGAATGATAGAGATAGAGAATGATAGTGAGAGAGAATGATAGAGATAGAGATCGATAGTGAGAGAGAATGATAGAGACAGAGAATGATAGAGAGAAAGAATGATAAAAAAAGAGAATGATGGAGAGAGAGAATGATTGAGACAGAGAATGATAGAGACAGAGAATGATAGAGAGAGATAATGATAGAGACAGAGACTGATAGAAAGAGAGAGAATGATGGAGAGAGAGAAAGATAGAGAGAGGGAATGATAGAGAGAGAGAGAATGATAGAGAGAGAGAATGATGGAGAGAGAGAATGATAATGAGAGAGAGAAAATGATTGAGACAGAGAATGATAGAGAGAGATAATGATAGAGAGAGAGAGAGAATGATGGAGAGAGAGAATGATAGTGAGAGAGAATAATAGAGAGAGAGAATGATAGTGAGAGAGAATGATAGTAAGAGAGAATGATAGAGACAGAGAATGATAGAGAGAAAGAATGATACAGAGAGAGAGAGAGAATGATTGAGACAGAGGATGATAGAGACAGAGAATGATAGAGAGAGATAATGATAGAGACAGAGACTGATAGAAAGAGAGAGAAAGATGGAGAGAGAGAAAGATAGAGAGAGGGAATGATAGAGAGAGAGAGAATGATAGAGAGAGAGAATGATGGAGAGAGAGAATGATAATGAGAGAGAATGATAGAGACAGAAAATGATACAGAGTGATAATGATAGAGACAGAGAATGATAGAAAGAGAGAGAACGATGGAGAGAGAGAGAATGATAGAGAGAGTGAATAATAGTGAGAGAGAATGATAGAGAGAGAGAATGATAGTGAGAGAGAATGATAGAGACAGAGAATGATAGAGAGAGAGAATGATAGAGAGAAAGAATGATAGAGATAGAGAATGATGGAGAGAGAGAGAATGATGGAGAGAGAGAGAATGATGGAGAGAGAGAGAATGATAGAGAGAGAGACTGATAGAAAGAGAGAATGATGGAGAGAGAGAATGATAGAGAGAGAGAATGATAATGAGAGAGAATGATAGAGACAGAGAATAATAGCGAGAAAGAATGATAGAGAGAGAATAATAGAGAGAGATAATGATAGAGACAGAGAATGATAGAAAGAGAGAGAAGAGAAATGGAGAGAGAGAGAATAGAGAGAGAGAGAGAATGATGGAGAGAGAATATGATAGAGAGAAAGAATGATGGAGAGAGAGAATGATAGAGATATAGAATGATAGTGAGAGAGAATGATAGAGATATAGAATGATAGAGATAGAGAATGATAGTGAGAGAGAATGATAGAGACAGAGAATGATAGAGAGAAAGAATGATAGAGACAGAGAATGATAGAGAGAAAGAATGATAGAGAGATAATGATGGAGAGAGAGAATGATAGAGAGAGAGAATGATGGAGAGAAAGAATGATAAAGAGAAAGATTGATAGAGAAAGAGAATGATTGAGAGAGAGAGAGAATGATGGAGAGAGAGAGAATGATAGAGAGAGAGAATGATAGAGAGAAAGAATAATAGAGAGAGAGAATGATGGAGAGAGAGAATGATAGAGATAGAGAATGATAGTAAGAGAGAATGATAGAGACAGAGAATGATAGAGAGAAAGAATGATAGCGAAAGAGAATGATGGAGAGAGAGAGAGAATGATTGAGACAGAGAATGATAGAGACAGAGAATGATAGAGAGAAAGAATGATAGAGACAGAGAATGATAGACAGAAAGAATGATAGAGAGAAAGAATGATAGAGAAAGAGAATGATGGAGAGAGAGAGAATGATAGAGAGAAAGAATGATAGAGAAAGAGAATGACGGAGAGAGAGAGAATGATGGAGAGAGAATGATAGAGAGAAAGAATGATAGAGAGAGAATGATGGAGAGAGAGAATGATAGTGAGAGAGAATGATAGAGAAAGAGAATGATAGAGAGAAAGAATGATACAGAGAGAGAGAGAATGATTGAGACAGAGACCGATAGAAAGAGAGAGAATGTTGGAGAGAGGGAATGATAGAGAGAGAGAGAATGATAAAGAGAGAGAATGATGGAGACAGAGAATGATAGAGAGAGAATGATGGAGAGAGAGAATGATAGAAAGAGAGAATGATAGAGAGAGAGAATGATGGAGAGAGAGAATGATAGAAAGATAGAATGATAGAGAGAGAGAATGATAGAGAGAGAAAGACAATGATGGAGAGAGAGACAGATAGAGAGAGAGAGAATGATAGAGGGAGAGAGAGAATGATGGAGAGAGAGAGAGAATGATGGAGAGAGAAAATGATAGAGAGAAAGAATGATAGAGAGAGAGAATGATGGAGAGAGAGAATGATAGAGATAGAGAATGATAGTGAGAGAGAATGATAGAGATAGAGATCGATAGTGAGAGAGAATGATAGAGACAGAGAATGATAGAGAGAAAGAATGATAAAAAAAGAGAATGATGGAGAGAGAGAATGATTGAGACAGAGAATGATAGAGACAGAGAATGATAGAGATATAGAATGATAGAGACAGAGAATGATAGAGAGAAAGAATGATAGAGAGAAAGAATGATAGAGAGAAATAATGATAGAGAGAAAGAATGATAGTGACAGAGACTGATAGAAAGAGAGAGAATAATGGAGAGAGAGAAAGATAGAGAGAGGGAATGATAGAGAGAGAGAGAATGATAGAGACAGAGAATGATGGAGAGAGAGAATGATAATGAGAGAGAATGATAGAGACAGAGAATGATAGAGAGAGATAATGATAGAGACAGAGAATGATAGAAAGAGAGAGAACGATGGAGAGAGAGAGAATGATAGAGAGAGAGAATAATAGAGACAGAGAATGATAGAGAGAGAGAATGATAGAGAGAAAGAATGATAGAGAAAGAGAATGATGGAGAGAGAGAGAATGATGGAGAGAGAGAGAATGATGGAGAGAGAGAGAATGATAGAGAGAGAGAATAATAGAAAGAGAGAATGATGGAGAGAGAGAATGATAGAGAGAGAGAATGATAGAGAGAGAATGATAGAGAGAGATAATGATAGAGACAGAGAATGATAGAAAGAGAGAGAATGATAGAGAGAGAGAGAGAATGATGGAGAGAGAGAGAGAATGATGGAGAGAGGAAATGATAGAGAGAAAGAATGATAGAGAGAGAGAATGATGGAGAGAGAGAATGATAGAGATAGAGAATGATAGTCAGAGAGAATGATAGAGATAGAGAATGATAGAGATAAAGAATGATAGTGAGAGAAAATGATAGAGACAGAGAATGATAGAGAGAAAGAATGATAGAGAGAGAGAATGATGGAGAGAGAGAATGATTGAGACAGAGAATGATAGAGACAGAGAATGATAGAGAGAAAGAATGATAGAGACAGAGAATGATAGAGGTAGAGAATGATAGAGAGAGAATGATAGAGAGAGAATTATAGAGAGAGAGAATGATAGAGAGAGACAATGATAGAGAGAGAGAATGCTGGAGAGAGAGAATGATAGAGAGAGAGAATGATAATGACGGAGAATGATAGAGACAGAGAATGATAGAGAGAGAGAGAATGATGGAGAGAGAGATTGATAGTGAGAGAGAATGATAGTGAGAGAGAATGATGGAAAGAGAGAAAGATAGAGAGAGAGAGAAAGATAGAGAGAGAGAATGATTGAGACAAAGAATGATAGAGAGAGATAATGATAGAGACAGAGAATGATAGAGAGAGAGAGAATGATGGAGAGAGAGAATAAGAGTCAGGGAGAATGATAGAGAGAGTGAATGATAGTGAGAGAGAATGATAGAGAGAGAGAATGATAGTGAGAGAGAATGATAGTGAGAGAGAATGATAGAGACAGAGAATGATAGAGAGGAAGAATGATACAGAGAGAGACAATGATTGAGACAGAGAATGATAGAGACAGAGAATGATAGAGAGAGATAATGATAGAGACAAAGACTGATAGAAAGAGAGAGAATGATGGAGAGAGAGAAAGATAGACAGAGAGAATGATAGTGAGAGAGAATGATGGAGAGAAAGAATAATGGAGAGAGAGAATGATAGTGAGAGAGAATGATAGAGAGAGTGAATGATAGTGAGAGAGAATGATAGAGAGAGAGAATGATAATGAGAGAGGATGATAGTGAGAGAGAATGATAGAGAGAGAATGATAGAGAGAGAATGATAGAGAGAGAGAATGATAGTGAGAGAGAATGATAGTGAGAGAGAATGATAGAGACAGAGAATGATAGAGAGAGAATGATGGAGACAGAGAATGATAGAAAGAGAGAATGATAGAGAGAGAGAATGATAGAGAGAGAGAATAATGGAGGAAGAGTGATGGAGAGAGAGAATGATAGAAAGATAGAATGATAGAGAGAGAGAATGATAGAGAGAGAAAGAGAATGATGGAGAGAGAGAAAGATAGAGAGAGAGAGAATGATAGAGAGAGAGAGAGAATTATGGAGAGAGAGAGAGAATGATGGAGAGAGAAAATGATAGAGAGAAACAATGATAGAGAGAGAGAATGATGGAGAGAGAATGATAGAGATAGAGAATGATAGTGAGAGAGAATGATAGAGACAGAGAATGATAGAGAGAAAGAATGATAGAGAAAGAGAATGATGGAGAGAGAGAGAATGATGGAGAGAGAGAATGATTGAGACAGAGAATGATAGAGAGAAAGAATGATAGAGACAGAGAATGATAGAGAGAAAGGAGGATAGAGAGAAAGAATGATAGAGAGAAATAATGATAGAGAGAAAGAATGATAGAGAAAGAGAATGATGGAGAGAGAGAGAATGATGGAGAGAGAGAGAATGATAGAGAGAGAATGATAGAGAGAGAATGATAGAGAGAGAGAATGATGGAGAGAGAGAATGATAGAGAGAGAGAATAATAGAGACAGAGAATGATAGAGAGAAAGAATGATAGAGAGAAAGAATGATAGAGACAGAGAATGATAGAGAGAAAGAATGATAGAGAAAGAGAATGACGGAGAGAGAGAGTATGATGGAGAGAGAATGATAGAGAGAGAGAATTGTAGAGAGAAAGAATGATAGAGAGAGAATGATGGAGAGAGAGAATGATAGTGAGAGAGAATGATAGAGACAGAGAATGATAGAGAGAAAGAATGATACAGAGAGAGAGAGAATGATTGAGACAGAGAATGATAGAGAGAGATAATGATAGAGAGAGAGAGAGAATGATGGAGAGAGAGAATGATAGTGAGAGAGAATGATAGAGAGAGTGAATGATAGTGAGAGAGAATGATAGAGAGAGAGAATGATAGTGAGAGAGAATGATAGTAAGAGAGAATGATAGAGACAGAGAATGATAGAGAGAAAGAATGATACAGAGAGAGAGAATGATTGAGACAGAGAATGATAGAGACAGAGGATGATAGAGAGAGATGATGATAGAGACAGAGACTGATAGAAAGAGAGAGAATGATGGAGAGAGAAAGATAGAGAGAGGGAATGATATAGAGAGAGAGAATGATAGAGAGAGAGAATGATGGACAGAGAGAATGATAATGAGAGAGAATGATAGAGACAGAGAATGATAGAGAGAGATAATGATAGAGACAGAGAATGATAGAGAGAGTGAATAATAGTGAGAGAGAATGATAGAGAGAGAGAATGATAGTGAGAGAGAATGATAGAGACAGAGAATGATAGAGAAAGAGAATGATAGAGAGAAAGAATGATAGAGAAAGAGAATGATAGAGAGAGAGAATGATGGAGAGAGAGAATGATAGAGATAGAGAATGATAGTCAGAGAGAATGATAGAGATAGAGAATGATAGAGATAAAGAATGATAGTGAGAGAAAATGATAGAGACAGAGAATGATAGAGAGAAAGAATGATAGAGAGAGAGAATGATGGAGAGAGAGAATGATTGAGACAGAGAATGATAGAGACAGAGAATGATAGAGAGAAAGAATGATAGAGACAGAGAATGATAGAGGTAGAGAATGATAGAGAGAGAATGATAGAGAGAGAATTATAGAGAGAGAGAATGATAGAGAGAGACAATGATAGAGAGAGAGAATGCTGGAGAGAGAGAATGATAGAGAGAGAGAATGATAATGACGGAGAATGATAGAGACAGAGAATGATAGAGAGAGAGAGAATGATGGAGAGAGAGATTGATAGTGAGAGAGAATGATAGTGAGAGAGAATGATGGAAAGAGAGAAAGATAGAGAGAGAGAGAAAGATAGAGAGAGAGAATGATTGAGACAAAGAATGATAGAGAGAGATAATGATAGAGACAGAGAATGATAGAGAGAGAGAGAATGATGGAGAGAGAGAATAAGAGTCAGGGAGAATGATAGAGAGAGTGAATGATAGTGAGAGAGAATGATAGAGAGAGAGAATGATAGTGAGAGAGAATGATAGTGAGAGAGAATGATAGAGACAGAGAATGATAGAGAGGAAGAATGATACAGAGAGAGACAATGATTGAGACAGAGAATGATAGAGACAGAGAATGATAGAGAGAGATAATGATAGAGACAAAGACTGATAGAAAGAGAGAGAATGATGGAGAGAGAGAAAGATAGACAGAGAGAATGATAGTGAGAGAGAATGATGGAGAGAAAGAATAATGGAGAGAGAGAATGATAGTGAGAGAGAATGATAGAGAGAGTGAATGATAGTGAGAGAGAATGATAGAGAGAGAGAATGATAATGAGAGAGGATGATAGTGAGAGAGAATGATAGAGAGAGAATGATAGAGAGAGAATGATAGAGAGAGAGAATGATAGTGAGAGAGAATGATAGTGAGAGAGAATGATAGAGACAGAGAATGATAGAGAGAGAATGATGGAGACAGAGAATGATAGAAAGAGAGAATGATAGAGAGAGAGAATGATAGAGAGAGAGAATAATGGAGGAAGAGTGATGGAGAGAGAGAATGATAGAAAGATAGAATGATAGAGAGAGAGAATGATAGAGAGAGAAAGAGAATGATGGAGAGAGAGAAAGATAGAGAGAGAGAGAATGATAGAGAGAGAGAGAGAATTATGGAGAGAGAGAGAGAATGATGGAGAGAGAAAATGATAGAGAGAAACAATGATAGAGAGAGAGAATGATGGAGAGAGAATGATAGAGATAGAGAATGATAGTGAGAGAGAATGATAGAGACAGAGAATGATAGAGAGAAAGAATGATAGAGAAAGAGAATGATGGAGAGAGAGAGAATGATGGAGAGAGAGAATGATTGAGACAGAGAATGATAGAGAGAAAGAATGATAGAGACAGAGAATGATAGAGAGAAAGGAGGATAGAGAGAAAGAATGATAGAGAGAAATAATGATAGAGAGAAAGAATGATAGAGAAAGAGAATGATGGAGAGAGAGAGAATGATGGAGAGAGAGAGAATGATAGAGAGAGAATGATAGAGAGAGAATGATAGAGAGAGAGAATGATGGAGAGAGAGAATGATAGAGAGAGAGAATAATAGAGACAGAGAATGATAGAGAGAAAGAATGATAGAGAGAAAGAATGATAGAGACAGAGAATGATAGAGAGAAAGAATGATAGAGAAAGAGAATGACGGAGAGAGAGAGTATGATGGAGAGAGAATGATAGAGAGAGAGAATTGTAGAGAGAAAGAATGATAGAGAGAGAATGATGGAGAGAGAGAATGATAGTGAGAGAGAATGATAGAGACAGAGAATGATAGAGAGAAAGAATGATACAGAGAGAGAGAGAATGATTGAGACAGAGAATGATAGAGAGAGATAATGATAGAGAGAGAGAGAGAATGATGGAGAGAGAGAATGATAGTGAGAGAGAATGATAGAGAGAGTGAATGATAGTGAGAGAGAATGATAGAGAGAGAGAATGATAGTGAGAGAGAATGATAGTAAGAGAGAATGATAGAGACAGAGAATGATAGAGAGAAAGAATGATACAGAGAGAGAGAATGATTGAGACAGAGAATGATAGAGACAGAGGATGATAGAGAGAGATGATGATAGAGACAGAGACTGATAGAAAGAGAGAGAATGATGGAGAGAGAAAGATAGAGAGAGGGAATGATATAGAGAGAGAGAATGATAGAGAGAGAGAATGATGGACAGAGAGAATGATAATGAGAGAGAATGATAGAGACAGAGAATGATAGAGAGAGATAATGATAGAGACAGAGAATGATAGAAAGAGAGAGAACGATGGAGAGAGAGAGAATGATAGAGAGAGTGAATAATAGTGAGAGAGAATGATAGAGAGAGATAATGATAGAGACAGAGAATGATAGAAAGAGAGAGAACGATGGAGAGAGAGAGAATGATAGAGAGAGTGAATAATAGTGAGAGAGAATGATAGAGAGAGAGAATGATAGTGAGAGAGAATGATAGAGACAGAGAATGATAGAGAAAGAGAATGATAGAGAGAAAGAATGATAGAGAAAGAGAATGATGGAGAGAGAGAGAATGATGGAGAGAGAGAGAATGATGGAGAGAGAGAGAATGATGGAGAGAGAGAGAATGATAGAGAGAGAGACTGATAGAAAGAGAGAATGATGGAGAGAGAGAATGATAGACAGAGAGAATGATAGAGACAGAGAATGATAGCGAGAAAGAATGATAGAGAGAGAATGATAGCGTGAGATAATGATAGAGACAGAGAATGATAGAAAGAGAGAGAAGAGAAATGAAGAGAGAGAGAATAGAGAGAGAGAGAGAATGATGGAGAGAGACAGAGAATGATGGAGAGAGAAAATGACAGAGAGAAAGAATGATAGAGAGAGAGAATGATGGAGAGAGAGAATGATAGAGATACAGAATGATAGTGAGAGAGAATGATAGAGATAGAGAATGATAGAGATAGAGAATGATAGTGAGAGAGAATGATAGAGACAGAGAATGATAGAGAAAGAGAATGATGGAGAGAGAGAGAATGATGGAGATAGAGAATGATAGTGAGAGAGAATGATAGAGAGAGAGAATGATAGAGACAGAGAATGATAGAGAGAGAGAATGATAGAGACAGAGAATGATAGAGAGAGAGAATGATAGAGAGAGAATGATGGAGAGAGAGAATGATAGGGAGAGAGAATGATAGTGAGAGAGAATGATAGAGACAGAGAATGATACAGAGAAAGAATGATACAGAGAGAGAGAGAATGATTGGGACAGAGAATGATAGAAATAGAGAGAAGATAAATGGAGAGAGAGAGAGAATGATAGAGAGAGAAAATGATAGAGAGAAAGAATGATAGAGAGAGAGAATGATGGAGAGAGAGAATGATAGAGATACAGAATGATAGTGAGAGAGAATGATAGACATAGAGAATGATAGAGATAGAGAATGATAGTGAGAGAGAATGATAGAGACAGAGAATGATAGAGAAAGAGAATGATGGAGAGAGAGAGAATGATGGAGATAGAGAATGATAGTGAGAGAGAATGATAGAGACAGAGAATGATAGAGAAAGAGAATGATGGAGAGAGAGAGAATGATGGAGAGAGAGAGAATGATGGAGAGAGAGAATGATTGAGACAGAGAATGATAGAGACAGAGAATGATAGAGAGAAAGAATGATAGGAACAGAGAATGATAGAGAGAGAGAATGATAGAGACAGAGAATGATAGAGAGAGAGAATGATAGAGAGAAAGAATGATAGAGAAAGAGAATGATGGAGAGAGAGAGAATGATGGAGAGAGAGAGAATGATAGAGAGAGAGAATAATAGAAAGAGAGAATGATGGAGAGAGAGAATGATAGAGAGAGAGAATGATAGAGAGAGAATGATAGAGAGAGATAATGATAGAGACAGAGAAGGATAGAAAGAGAGAGAATGATAGAGAGAGAGAGAGAATGATGGAGAGAGAGAGAGAATGATGGAGAGAGGAAATGATAGAGAGAAAGAATGATAGAGAGAGAGAATGATGGAGAGAGAGAATGATAGAGATAGAGAATGATAGTCAGAGAGAATGATAGAGATAGAGAATGATAGAGATAAAGAATGATAGTGAGAGAAAATGATAGAGACAGAGAATGATAGAGAGAAAGAATGATAGAGAGAGAGAATGATGGAGAGAGAGAATGATTGAGACAGAGAATGCTAGAGACAGAGAATGATAGAGAGAAAGAATGATAGAGACAGAGAATGATAGAGGTAGAGAATGATAGAGAGAGAATGATAGAGAGAGAATTATAGAGAGAGAGAATGATAGAGAGAGACAATGATAGAGAGAGAGAATGCTGGAGAGAGAGAATGATAGAGAGAGAGAATGATAATGACGGAGAATGATAGAGACAGAGAATGATAGAGAGACAGAGAATGATGGAGAGAGAGATTGATAGTGAGAGAGAATGATAGTGAGAGAGAATGATGGAAAGAGAGAAAGATAGAGAGAGAGAGAAAGATAGAGAGAGAGAATGATTGAGACAAAGAATGATAGAGAGAGATAATGATAGAGACAGAGAATGATAGAGAGAGAGAGAATGATGGAGAGAGAGAATAAGAGTCAGGGAGAATGATAGAGAGAGTGAATGATAGTGAGAGAGAATGATAGAGAGAGAGAATGATAGTGAGAGAGAATGATAGTGAGAGAGAATGATAGAGACAGAGAATGATAGAGAGGAAGAATGATACAGAGAGAGACAATGATTGAGACAGAGAATGATAGAGACAGAGAATGATAGAGAGAGATAATGATAGAGACAAAGACTGATAGAAAGAGAGAGAATGATGGAGAGAGAGAAAGATAGACAGAGAGAATGATAGTGAGAGAGAATGATGGAGAGAAAGAATAATGGAGAGAGAGAATGATAGAGAGAGTGAATGATAGTGAGAGAGAATGATAGAGAGAGAGAATGATAATGAGAGAGGATGATAGTGAGAGAGAATGATAGAGAGAGAATGATAGAGAGAGAATGATACAGAGAGAGAATGATAGTGAGAGAGAATGATAGTGAGAGAGAATGATAGAGACAGAGAATGATAGAGAGAGAATGATGGAGACAGAGAATGATAGAAAGAGAGAATGATAGAGAGAGAGAATGATAGAGAGAGAGAATGATGGAGGAAGAGTGATGGAGAGAGAGAATGATAGAAAGATAGAATGATAGAGAGAGAGAATGATAGAGAGAGAAAGAGAATGATGGAGAGAGAGAAAGATAGAGAGAGAGAGAATGATAGAGAGAGAGAGAGAATTATGGAGAGAGAGAGAGAATGATGGAGAGAGAAAATGATAGAGAGAAACAATGATAGAGAGAGAGAATGATGGAGAGAGAATGATAGAGATAGAGAATGATAGTGAGAGAGAATGATAGAGACAGAGAATGATAGAGAGAAAGAATGATAGAGAAAGAGAATGATGGAGAGAGAGAGAATGATGGAGAGAGAGAATGATTGAGACAGAGAATGATAGAGAGAAAGAATGATAGAGACAGAGAATGATAGAGAGAAAGAAGGATAGAGAGAAAGAATGATAGAGAGAAATAATGATAGAGAGAAAGAATGATAGAGAAAGAGAATGATGGAGAGAGAGAGAATGATGGAGAGAGAGAGAATGATAGAGAGAGAATGATAGAGAGAGAATGATAGAGAGAGAGAATGATGGAGAGAGAGAATGATAGAGAGAGAGAATAATAGAGACAGAGAATGATAGAGAGAAAGAATGATAGAGAGAAAGAATGATAGAGACAGAGAATGATAGAGAGAAAGAATGATAGAGAAAGAGAATGACGGAGAGAGAGAGTATGATGGAGAGAGAATGATAGAGAGAGAGAATTGTAGAGAGAAAGAATGATAGAGAGAGAATGATGGAGAGAGAGAATGATAGTGAGAGAGAATGATAGAGACAGAGAATGATAGAGAGAAAGAATGATACAGAGAGAGAGAGAATGATTGAGACAGAGAATGATAGAGAGAGATAATGATAGAGAGAGAGAGAGAATGATGGAGAGAGAGAATGATAGTGAGAGAGAATGATAGAGAGAGTGAATGATAGTGAGAGAGAATGATAGAGAGAGAGAATGATAGTGAGAGAGAATGATAGTAAGAGAGAATGATAGAGACAGAGAATGATAGAGAGAAAGAATGATACAGAGAGAGAGAATGATTGAGACAGAGAATGATAGAGACAGAGGATGATAGAGAGAGATGATGATAGAGACAGAGACTGATAGAAAGAGAGAGAATGATGGAGAGAGAAAGATAGAGAGAGGGAATGATATAGAGAGAGAGAATGATAGAGAGAGAGAATGATGGACAGAGAGAATGATAATGAGAGAGAATGATAGAGACAGAGAATGATAGAGAGAGATAATGATAGAGACAGAGAATGATAGAAAGAGAGAGAACGATGGAGAGAGAGAGAATGATAGAGAGAGTGAATAATAGTGAGAGAGAATGATAGAGAGAGATAATGATAGAGACAGAGAATGATAGAAAGAGAGAGAACGATGGAGAGAGAGAGAATGATAGAGAGAGTGAATAATAGTGAGAGAGAATGATAGAGAGAGAGAATGATAGTGAGAGAGAATGATAGAGACAGAGAATGATAGAGAAAGAGAATGATAGAGAGAAAGAATGATAGAGAAAGAGAATGATGGAGAGAGAGAGAATGATGGAGAGAGAGAGAATGATGGAGAGAGAGAGAATGATGGAGAGAGAGAGAATGATAGAGAGAGAGACTGATAGAAAGAGAGAATGATGGAGAGAGAGAATGATAGACAGAGAGAATGATAGAGACAGAGAATGATAGCGAGAAAGAATGATAGAGAGAGAATGATAGCGTGAGATAATGATAGAGACAGAGAATGATAGAAAGAGAGAGAAGAGAAATGAAGAGAGAGAGAATAGAGAGAGAGAGAGAATGATGGAGAGAGACAGAGAATGATGGAGAGAGAAAATGACAGAGAGAAAGAATGATAGAGAGAGAGAATGATGGAGAGAGAGAATGATAGAGATACAGAATGATAGTGAGAGAGAATGATAGAGATAGAGAATGATAGAGATAGAGAATGATAGTGAGAGAGAATGATAGAGACAGAGAATGATAGAGAAAGAGAATGATGGAGAGAGAGAGAATGATGGAGATAGAGAATGATAGTGAGAGAGAATGATAGAGAGAGAGAATGATAGAGACAGAGAATGATAGAGAGAGAGAATGATAGAGACAGAGAATGATAGAGAGAGAGAATGATAGAGAGAGAATGATGGAGAGAGAGAATGATAGGGAGAGAGAATGATAGTGAGAGAGAATGATAGAGACAGAGAATGATACAGAGAAAGAATGATACAGAGAGAGAGAGAATGATTGGGACAGAGAATGATAGAAATAGAGAGAAGATAAATGGAGAGAGAGAGAGAATGATAGAGAGAGAAAATGATAGAGAGAAAGAATGATAGAGAGAGAGAATGATGGAGAGAGAGAATGATAGAGATACAGAATGATAGTGAGAGAGAATGATAGACATAGAGAATGATAGAGATAGAGAATGATAGTGAGAGAGAATGATAGAGACAGAGAATGATAGAGAAAGAGAATGATGGAGAGAGAGAGAATGATGGAGATAGAGAATGATAGTGAGAGAGAATGATAGAGACAGAGAATGATAGAGAAAGAGAATGATGGAGAGAGAGAGAATGATGGAGAGAGAGAGAATGATGGAGAGAGAGAATGATTGAGACAGAGAATGATAGAGACAGAGAATGATAGAGAGAAAGAATGATAGGAACAGAGAATGATAGAGAGAGAGAATGATAGAGACAGAGAATGATAGAGAGAGAGAATGATAGAGAGAGAGAATGATAGAGAGAGAATGATAGAGAGAGAATGATGGAGAGGGAATATAATGGAGAGAAAGAATGATAGAGAGAGAGAATGATGGAGAGAGAGAATGATAGAGATACAGAATGATAGTGAGAGAGAATGATAGAGATAGAGAATGATAGAGATAGAGAATGATAGTGAGAAAGAATGATAGAGACAGAGAATGATAGAGAGACAGAATGATAGAGAAAGAGAATGATGGAGAGCGAGAGAATGATTGAGACAGAGAATGATAGAGACAGAGAATGATAGAGAGAAAGAATGATAGAGACAGAGAATGATAGAGAGAGAGAATGATAGAGAGAGAATGATAGAGAGAGGATGATAGAGAGAGAGAATGATAGAGAGAGAGAATGCTGGAGAGAGAGAATGCTAGAGAGAGAGAATGATAATGAGAGAGAACGATAGAGACAAAGAATGATAGAGAGAGAGAGAATGATGGAGAGAGAGAATGATAGTGAGAGAGAATGATAGTGAGAGAGAATGATGGGAAGAGAGAAAGATAGAGAGAGAGAGAATGATAGAGAGAGAGAACGATAGAGAGAGAATGATAGAGAGAGAATGATAGAGAGAGAATGATAGAGAGAGAATGATAGAGAAAGAGAATGATAGAGAGAGAGAATGCTGTAGAGAGAGAGAATGATAGAGAGAGAGAATGATAATGAGAGAGAATGATGGAGACAGAGAATGATAGAGAGAGAGACAATGATGGAGAGAGAGAATGATAGTGAAGAGAGAATGTTAGACAGAGAGAATGATAGTGAGAGAGAATGATAGTGAGAGAGAATGATAGAGACAGAGAATGATAGAGAGAAAGAATGATACAGAGAGAGAGAATGATTGAGACAGAGAATGATAGAGACAGAGAATGATAGAGAGAGATAATGATACAGACAGAGACTGATAGAAAGAGAGAGAATGATGGAGAGAGAGAATGATGGAGAGAGAGAAAGATAGAGAGAGAGAATGATGGTGAGAGAGAATGATAGAGAGAAAGAATGATAGAGAGAGAGAATGATAGTGAGAGAGAATGATAGAAAGAGTGAATGATAGTAAGAGAGAATGATAGAGAGAGAGAATGATAATGAGAGAGAATGATAGTGAGAGAGAATGTTACAGAGAGAGAATGATAGAGAGAGAATGATAGAGAGAGAGAATGATAGTGAGAGAGAATGATAGGGAGAGAATGATGGAGAGAGAGAATGATAGAGATACAGAATGATAGTGAGAGAGAATGATAGAGATAGAGAATGATAGAGATAGAGAATGATAGTGAGAAAGAATGATAGAGACAGAGAATGATAGAGAGAAAGAATGATAGAGAAAGAGAATGATGGAGAGCGAGAGAATGATTGAGACAGAGAATGATAGAGACAGAGAATGATAGAGAGAAAGAATGATAGAGACAGAGAATGATAGAGAGAGAGAATGATAGAGAGAGAATGATAGAGAGAGAATGATAGAGAGAGAGAATGATAGAGAGAGAGAATGCTGGAGAGAGAGAATGCTAGAGAGAGAGAATGATAATGAGAGAGAACGATAGAGACAGAGAATGATAGAGAGAGAGAGAATGATGGAGAGAGAGAATGATAGTGAGAGAGAATGATAGTGAGAGAGAATGATGGGAAGAGAGAAAGATAGAGAGAGAGAGAATGATAGAGAGAGAGAATGATAGAGAGAGAATGATAGAGAGAGAATGATAGAGAGAGAATGATAGAGAGAGAATGATAGAGAAAGAGAATGATAGAGAGAGAGAATGCTGTAGAGAGAGAGAATGATAGAGAGAGAGAATGATAATGAGAGAGAATGATGGAGACAGAGAATGATAGAGAGAGAGACAATGATGGAGAGAGAGAATGATAGTGAGAGAGAATGATAGTGAGAGAGAATGATGGGAAGAGAGAAAGATAGAGAGAGAGAGAATGATAGAGAGAGAGAATGATAGAGACAGAGAATGATAGAGAGAGAGAGAATGATGGAGAGAGAGAATGAGAGTGAGAGAGAATGATAGAGAGAGTGAATGATAGTGAAGAGAGAATGTTAGACAGAGAGAATGATAGTGAGAGAGAATGATAGTGAGAGAGAATGATAGAGACAGAGAATGATAGAGAGAAAGAATGATACAGAGAGAGAGAATGATTGAGACAGAGAATGATAGAGACAGAGAATGATAGAGAGAGATAATGATACAGACAGAGACTGATAGAAAGAGAGAGAATGATGGAGAGAGAGAAAGATAGAGAGAGAGAATGATGGTGAGAGAGAATGATAGAGAGAAAGAATGATAGAGAGAGAGAATGATAGTGAGAGAGAATGATAGAAAGAGTGAATGATAGTGAGAGAGAATGATAGAGAGAGAGAATGATAATGAGAGAGAATGATAGTGAGAGAGAATGTTACAGAGAGAGAATGATAGAGAGAGAATGATAGAGAGAGAGAATGATAGTGAGAGAGAATGATAGGGAGAGAATGATGGAGAGAGAGAATGATAGAAAGAGAGAATGATAGAAAGAGAGAATGATAGAAAGAGAGAATGATAGTGAGAGAGAATGATGGAAAGAGAGAAAGATAGAGAGAGAGAGGATGATAGAGACAGAGAATGATTGAGACAGAGAATGATAGAGACAGAGAATGATAGCGAGAAAGAATGATAGTGAGAGAATGATAGAGAGAGATAATGATAGAGACAGAGAATGATAGAAAGAGAGAGAAGAGAAATGGAGAGAGAGAGAGAATGATGGAGAGGGAATATAATGGAGAGAAAGAATGATAGAGAGAGAGAATGATGGAGAGAGAGAATGATAGAGATACAGAATGATAGTGAGAGAGAATGATAGAGATAGAGAATGATAGTGAGAAAGAATGATAGAGACAGAGAATGATAGAGAGAAAGAATGATAGAGAAAGAGAATGATGGAGAGCGAGAGAATGATTGAGAC
The DNA here is from genome assembly GCA_963669185.1 of Dyspetes luteomarginatus. Lineage (NCBI taxonomy): Eukaryota > Metazoa > Arthropoda > Insecta > Hymenoptera > Ichneumonidae > Dyspetes > Dyspetes luteomarginatus. The sequence continues at coordinate 11,876,061 of OY769905.1, forward strand.
AGAGAATGATAGAGACAGAGAATGATAGAGAGAAAGAATGATAGAGACAGAGAATGATAGAGAGAGAGAATGATAGAGAGAGAATGATAGAGAGAGAATGATAGAGAGAGAGAATGATAGAGAGAGAGAATGCTGGAGAGAGAGAATGATAGAGAGAGAGAATGATAATGAGAGAGAACGATAGAGACAGAGAATGATAGAGAGAGAGAGAATGATGGAGAGAGAGAATGATAGTGAGAGAGAATGATAGTGAGAGAGAATGATGGGAAGAGAGAAAGATAGAGAGAGAGAGAATGATAGAGAGAGAGAACGATAGAGAGAGAATGATAGAGAGAGAATGATAGAGAGAGAATGATAGAGAGAGAATGATAGAGAAAGAGAATGATAGAGAGAGAGAATGCTGTAGAGAGAGAGAATGATAGAGAGAGAGAATGATAATGAGAGAGAATGATGGAGACAGAGAATGATAGAGAGAGAGACAATGATGGAGAGAGAGAATGATAGTGAAGAGAGAATGTTAGACAGAGAGAATGATAGTGAGAGAGAATGATAGTGAGAGAGAATGATAGAGACAGAGAATGATAGAGAGCAAGAATGATACAGAGAGAGAGAATGATTGAGACAGAGAATGATAGAGACAGAGAATGATAGAGAGAGATAATGATACAGACAGAGACTGATAGAAAGAGAGAGAATGATGGAGAGAGAGAATGATGGAGAGAGAGAAAGATAGAGAGAGAGAATGATGGTGAGAGAGAATGATAGAGAGAAAGAATGATAGAGAGAGAGAATGATAGTGAGAGAGAATGATAGAAAGAGTGAATGATAGTAAGAGAGAATGATAGAGAGAGAGAATGATAATGAGAGAGAATGATAGTGAGAGAGAATGTTACAGAGAGAGAATGATAGAGAGAGAATGATAGAGAGAGAGAATGATAGTGAGAGAGAATGATAGGGAGAGAATGATGGAGAGAGAGAATGATAGAAAGAGAGAATGATAGAAAGAGAGAATGATAGAAAGAGAGAATGATAGTGAGAGAGAATGATGGAAAGAGAGAAAGATAGAGAGAGAGAGGGTGATAGAGAGAGAGAATGATTGAGACAGAGAATGATAGAGACAGAGAATGATAGCGAGAAAGAATGATAGTGAGAGAATGATAGAGAGAGATAATGATAGAGACAGAGAATGATAGAAAGAGAGAGAAGAGAAATGAAGAGAGAGAGAGAATGATGGAGAGGGAATATAATGGAGAGAAAGAATGATAGAGAGAGAGAATGATGGAGAGAGAGAATGATAGAGATACAGAATGATAGTGAGAGAGAATGATAGAGATAGAGAATGATAGAGATAGAGAATGATAGTGAGAAAGAATGATAGAGACAGAGAATGATAGAGAGAAAGAATGATAGAGAAAGAGAATGATGGAGAGCGAGAGAATGATTGAGACAGAGAATGATAGAGACAGAGAATGATAGAGAGAAAGAATGATAGAGACAGAGAATGATAGAGAGAGAGAATGATAGAGAGAGAATGATAGAGAGAGAATGATAGAGAGAGAGAATGATAGAGAGAGAGAATGCTGGAGAGAGAGAATGCTAGAGAGAGAGAATGATAATGAGAGAGAACGATAGAGACAGAGAATGATAGAGAGAGAGAGAATGATGGAGAGAGAGAATGATAGTGAGAGAGAATGATAGTGAGAGAGAATGATGGGAAGAGAGAAAGATAGAGAGAGAGAGAATGATAGAGAGAGAGAATGATAGAGAGAGAATGATAGAGAGAGAATGATAGAGAGAGAATGATAGAGAGAGAATGATAGAGAAAGAGAATGATAGAGAGAGAGAATGCTGTAGAGAGAGAGAATGATAGAGAGAGAGAATGATAATGAGAGAGAATGATGGAGACAGAGAATGATAGAGAGAGAGACAATGATGGAGAGAGAGAATGATAGTGAGAGAGAATGATAGTGAGAGAGAATGATGGGAAGAGAGAAAGATAGAGAGAGAGAGAATGATAGAGAGAGAGAATGATAGAGACAGAGAATGATAGAGAGAGAGAGAGAATGATGGAGAGAGAGAATGAGAGTGAGAGAGAATGATAGAGAGAGTGAATGATAGTGAAGAGAGAATGTTAGACAGAGAGAATGATAGTGAGAGAGAATGATAGTGAGAGAGAATGATAGAGACAGAGAATGATAGAGATAAAGAATGATACAGAGAGAGAGAATGATTGAGACAGAGAATGATAGAGACAGAGAATGATAGAGAGAGATAATGATACAGACAGAGACTGATAGAAAGAGAGAGAATGATGGAGAGAGAGAAAGATAGAGAGAGAGAATGATGGTGAGAGAGAATGATAGAGAGAAAGAATGATAGAGAGAGAGAATGATAGTGAGAGAGAATGATAGAAAGAGTGAATGATAGTGAGAGAGAATGATAGAGAGAGAGAATGATAATGAGAGAGAATGATAGTGAGAGAGAATGTTACAGAGAGAGAATGATAGAGAGAGAATGATAGAGAGAGAGAATGATAGTGAGAGAGAATGATAGGGAGAGAATGATGGAGAGAGAGAATGATAGAAAGAGAGAATGATAGAAAGAGAGAATGATAGAAAGAGAGAATGATAGTGAGAGAGAATGATGGAAAGAGAGAAAGATAGAGAGAGAGAGGATGATAGAGACAGAGAATGATTGAGACAGAGAATGATAGAGACAGAGAATGATAGCGAGAAAGAATGATAGTGAGAGAATGATAGAGAGAGATAATGATAGAGACAGAGAATGATAGAAAGAGAGAGAAGAGAAATGGAGAGAGAGAGAGAATGATGGAGAGGGAATATAATGGAGAGAAAGAATGATAGAGAGAGAGAATGATGGAGAGAGAGAATGATAGAGATACAGAATGATAGTGAGAGAGAATGATAGAGATAGAGAATGATAGTGAGAAAGAATGATAGAGACAGAGAATGATAGAGAGAAAGAATGATAGAGAAAGAGAATGATGGAGAGCGAGAGAATGATTGAGACAGAGAATGATAGAGACAGAGAATGATAGAGAGAAAGAATGATAGAGACAGAGAATGATAGAGAGAGAGAATGATAGAGAGAGAATGATAGAGAGAGAATGATAGAGAGAGAGAATGATAGAGAGAGAGAATGCTGGAGAGAGAGAATGATAGAGAGAGAGAATGATAATGAGAGAGAACGATAGAGACAGAGAATGATAGAGAGAGAGAGAATGATGGAGAGAGAGAATGATAGTGAGAGAGAATGATAGTGAGAGAGAATGATGGGAAGAGAGAAAGATAGAGAGAGAGAGAATGATAGAGAGAGAGAATGATAGAGAGAGAATGATAGAGAGAGAATGATAGAGAGAGAATGATAGAGAGAGAATGATAGAGAAAGAGAATGATAGAGAGAGAGAATGCTGTAGAGAGAGAGAATGATAGAGAGAGAGAATGATAATGAGAGAGAATGATAGAGACAGAGAATGATAGAGAGAGAGACAATGATGGAGAGAGAGAATGATAGTGAGAGAGAATGATGGGAAGAGAGAAAGATAGAGAGAGAGAGAATGATAGAGAGAGAGAATGATAGAGACAGAGAATGATAGAGAGAGAGAGAATGATGGAGAGAGAGAATGAGAGTGAGAGAGAATGATAGAGAGAGTGAATGATAGTGAAGAGAGAATGTTAGACAGAGAGAATGATAGTGAGAGAGAATGATAGTGAGAGAGAATGATAGAGACAGAGAATGATAGAGAGAAAGAATGATACAGAGAGAGAGAATGATTGAGACAGAGAATGATAGAGACAGAGAATGATAGTGAGAGAGAATGATAGAGAGAAAGAATGATAGAGAAAGAGAATGATGGAGAGAGAGAGAATGATGGAGAGAGAGAATGATTGAGACAGAGAATGATAGAGACAGAGAATGATAGAGAGAAAGAATGATAGAGACAGAGAATGATAGAGAGAGAGAATGATAGAGAGAGAATGATAGAGAGAGAATGATAGAGAGAGAATGATAGAGAGAGAATGATAGAGAGAGAATGATAGAGAGAGAGAATGATAGAGAGAGAGAATGCTGGAGAGAGAGAATGATAGAGAGAGAAAATGATAATGAGAGAGAATGATAGAGACAGAGAATGATAGAGAGAGAGAGAATGATGGAGAGAGAGAATGATAGTGAGAGAGAATGATAGTGAGAGAGAATGATGGGAAGAGAGAAAGATAGAGAGAGAGAGAATGATAGAGAGAGAGAATGATAGAGAGAGAATGATAGAGAGAGAATGATAGAGAGAGAATGATAGAGAGAGAGAATGATAGAGAGAGAGAATGATAGAGAGAGAGAATGCTGGCGAGAGAGAATGATAAAGAGAGAGAATGATAATGAGAGAGAATGATAGAGAGAGAGAGAATGATGGAGAGAGAGAATGATAGTGAGAGAGAATGATAGAGACAGAGAATGATAGAGAGAAAGAATGATACAGAGAGAGAGAGAATGATTGAGACAGAGAATGATAGAGACAGAGAATGATAGAGAGAGATAATGATAGAGACAGAGACTGATAGAAAGAGAGAGAATGATGGAGAGAGAGAAAGATAGAGAGAGGGAATGATAGAGAGAGAGAGAATGATAGAGAGAGAGAATGATGGAGAGAGAGAATGATAATGAGAGAGAGAGAATGATTGAGACAGAGAATGATAGAGAGAGATAATGATAGAGAGAGAGAGAGAATGATGGAGAGAGAGAATGATAGTGAGAGAGAATAATAGAGAGAGAGAATGATAGTGAGAGAGAATGATAGTAAGAGAGAATGATAGAGACAGAGAATGATAGAGAGAAAGAATGATACAGAGAGAGAGAGAATGATTGAGACAGAGGATGATAGAGACAGAGAATGATAGAGAGAGATAATGATAGAGACAGAGACTGATAGAAAGAGAGAGAAAGATGGAGAGAGAGAAAGATAGAGAGAGGGAATGATAGAGAGAGAGAGAATGATAGAGAGAGAGAATGATGGAGAGAGAGAATGATAATGAGAGAGAATGATAGAGACAGAAAATGATACAGAGAGATAATGATAGAGACAGAGAATGATAGAAAGAGAGAGAACGATGGAGAGAGAGAGAATGATAGAGAGAGTGAATAATAGTGAGAGAGAATGATAGAGAGAGAGAATGATAGTGAGAGAGAATGATAGAGACAGAGAATGATAGAGAGAGAGAATGATAGAGAGAAAGAATGATAGAGATAGAGAATGATGGAGAGAGAGAGAATGATGGAGAGAGAGAGAATGATGGAGAGAGAGAGAATGATAGAGAGAGAGACTGATAGAAAGAGAGAATGATGGAGAGAGAGAATGATAGAGAGAGAGAATGATAATGAGAGAGAATGATAGAGACAGAGAATAATAGCGAGAAAGAATGATAGAGAGAGAATAATAGAGAGAGATAATGATAGAGACAGAGAATGATAGAAAGAGAGAGAAGAGAAATGGAGAGAGAGAGAATAGAGAGAGAGAGAGAATGATGGAGAGAGAATATGATAGAGAGAAAGAATGATGGAGAGAGAGAATGATAGAGATATAGAATGATAGTGAGAGAGAATGATAGAGATATAGAATGATAGAGATAGAGAATGATAGTGAGAGAGAATGATAGAGACAGAGAATGATAGAGAGAAAGAATGATAGAGACAGAGAATGATAGAGAGAAAGAATGATAGAGAGATAATGATGGAGAGAGAGAATGATAGAGAGAGAGAATGATGGAGAGAAAGAATGATAAAGAGAAAGATTGATAGAGAAAGAGAATGATTGAGAGAGAGAGAGAATGATGGAGAGAGAGAGAATGATAGAGAGAGAGAATGATAGAGAGAAAGAATAATAGAGAGAGAGAATGATGGAGAGAGAGAATGATAGAGATAGAGAATGATAGTAAGAGAGAATGATAGAGACAGAGAATGATAGAGAGAAAGAATGATAGAGAAAGAGAATGATGGAGAGAGAGAGAGAATGATTGAGACAGAGAATGATAGAGACAGAGAATGATAGAGAGAAAGAATGATAGAGACAGAGAATGATAGACAGAAAGAATGATAGAGAGAAAGAATGATAGAGAAAGAGAATGATGGAGAGAGAGAGAATGATAGAGAGAAAGAATGATAGAGAAAGAGAATGACGGAGAGAGAGAGAATGATGGAGAGAGAATGATAGAGAGAAAGAATGATAGAGAGAGAATGATGGAGAGAGAGAATGATAGAGAGAGAGAATGATAGTGAGAGAGAATGATAGAGAAAGAGAATGATAGAGAGAAAGAATGATACAGAGAGAGAGAGAATGATTGAGACAGAGACCGATAGAAAGAGAGAGAATGTTGGAGAGAGGGAATGATAGAGAGAGAGAGAATGATAAAGAGAGAGAATGATGGAGACAGAGAATGATAGAGAGAGAATGATGGAGAGAGAGAATGATAGAAAGAGAGAATGATAGAGAGAGAGAATGATAGAGAGAGAGAATGATGGAGAGAGAGAATGATAGAAAGATAGAATGATAGAGAGAGAGAATGATAGAGAGAGAAAGACAATGATGGAGAGAGAGACAGATAGAGAGAGAGAGAATGATAGAGGGAGAGAGAGAATGATGGAGAGAGAGAGAGAATGATGGAGAGAGAAAATGATAGAGAGAAAGAATGATAGAGAGAGAGAATGATGGAGAGAGAGAATGATAGAGATAGAGAATGATAGTGAGAGAGAATGATAGAGATAGAGATCGATAGTGAGAGAGAATGATAGAGACAGAGAATGATAGAGAGAAAGAATGATAGAAAAAGAGAATGATGGAGAGAGAGAATGATTGAGACAGAGAATGATAGAGACAGAGAATGATAGAGATATAGAATGATAGAGACAGAGAATGATAGAGAGAAAGAATGATAGAGAGAAATAATGATAGAGAGAAAGAATGATAGTGACAGAGACTGATAGAAAGAGAGAGAATAATGGAGAGAGAGAAAGATAGAGAGAGGGAATGATAGAGAGAGAGAGAATGATAGAGACAGAGAATGATGGAGAGAGAGAATGATAATGAGAGAGAATGATAGAGACAGAGAATGATAGAGAGAGATAATGATAGAGACAGAGAATGATAGAAAGAGAGAGAACGATGGAGAGAGAGAGAATGATAGAGAGAGAGAATAATAGAGACAGAGAATGATAGAGATCGAGAATGATAGAGAGAAAGAATGATAGAGAAAGAGAATGATGGAGAGAGAGAGAATGATGGAGAGAGAGAGAATGATAGAGAGAGAGAATAATAGAAAGAGAGAATGATGGAGAGAGAGAATGATAGAGAGAGAGAATGATAGAGAGAGAATGATAGAGAGAGATAATGATAGAGACAGAGAAGGATAGAAAGAGAGAGAATGATAGAGAGAGAGAGAGAATGATGGAGAGAGAGAGAGAATGATGGAGAGAGGAAATGATAGAGAGAAAGAATGATAGAGAGAGAGAATGATGGAGAGAGAGAATGATAGAGATAGAGAATGATAGTCAGAGAGAATGATAGAGATAGAGAATGATAGAGATAAAGAATGATAGTGAGAGAAAATGATAGAGACAGAGAATGATAGAGAGAAAGAATGATAGAGAGAGAGAATGATGGAGAGAGAGAATGATTGAGACAGAGAATGCTAGAGACAGAGAATGATAGAGAGAAAGAATGATAGAGACAGAGAATGATAGAGGTAGAGAATGATAGAGAGAGAATGATAGAGAGAGAATTATAGAGAGAGAGAATGATAGAGAGAGACAATGATAGAGAGAGAGAATGCTGGAGAGAGAGAATGATAGAGAGAGAGAATGATAATGACGGAGAATGATAGAGACAGAGAATGATAGAGAGAGAGAGAATGATGGAGAGAGAGATTGATAGTGAGAGAGAATGATAGTGAGAGAGAATGATGGAAAGAGAGAAAGATAGAGAGAGAGAGAAAGATAGAGAGAGAGAATGATTGAGACAAAGAATGATAGAGAGAGATAATGATAGAGACAGAGAATGATAGAGAGAGAGAGAATGATGGAGAGAGAGAATAAGAGTCAGGGAGAATGATAGAGAGAGTGAATGATAGTGAGAGAGAATGATAGAGAGAGAGAATGATAGTGAGAGAGAATGATAGTGAGAGAGAATGATAGAGACAGAGAATGATAGAGAGGAAGAATGATACAGAGAGAGACAATGATTGAGACAGAGAATGATAGAGACAGAGAATGATAGAGAGAGATAATGATAGAGACAAAGACTGATAGAAAGAGAGAGAATGATGGAGAGAGAGAAAGATAGACAGAGAGAATGATAGTGAGAGAGAATGATGGAGAGAAAGAATAATGGAGAGAGAGAATGATAGAGAGAGTGAATGATAGTGAGAGAGAATGATAGGGAGAGAGAATGATAATGAGAGAGGATGATAGTGAGAGAGAATGATAGAGAGAGAATGATAGAGAGAGAATGATAGAGAGAGAGAATGATAGTGAGAGAGAATGATAGTGAGAGAGAATGATAGAGACAGAGAATGATAGAGAGAGAATGATGGAGACAGAGAATGATAGAAAGAGAGAATGATAGAGAGAGAGAATGATAGAGAGAGAGAATGATGGAGGAAGAGTGATGGAGAGAGAGAATGATAGAAAGATAGAATGATAGAGAGAGAGAATGATAGAGAGAGAAAGAGAATGATGGAGAGAGAGAAAGATAGAGAGAGAGAGAATGATAGAGAGAGAGAGAGAATTATGGAGAGAGAGAGAGAATGATGGAGAGAGAAAATGATAGAGAGAAACAATGATAGAGAGAGAGAATGATGGAGAGAGAATGATAGAGATAGAGAATGATAGTGAGAGAGAATGATAGAGACAGAGAATGATAGAGAGAAAGAATGATAGAGAAAGAGAATGATGGAGAGAGAGAGAATGATGGAGAGAGAGAATGATTGAGACAGAGAATGATAGAGAGAAAGAATGATAGAGACAGAGAATGATAGAGAGAAAGAAGGATAGAGAGAAAGAATGATAGAGAGAAATAATGATAGAGAGAAAGAATGATAGAGAAAGAGAATGATGGAGAGAGAGAGAATGATGGAGAGAGAGAGAATGATAGAGAGAGAATGATAGAGAGAGAATGATAGAGAGAGAGAATGATGGAGAGAGAGAATGATAGAGAGAGAGAATAATAGAGACAGAGAATGATAGAGAGAAAGAATGAAAGAGAGAAAGAATGATAGAGACAGAGAATGATAGAGAGAAAGAATGATAGAGAAAGAGAATGACGGAGAGAGAGAGTATGATGGAGAGAGAATGATAGAGAGAGAGAATTGTAGAGAGAAAGAATGATAGAGAGAGAATGATGGAGAGAGAGAATGATAGTGAGAGAGAATGATAGAGACAGAGAATGATAGAGAGAAAGAATGATACAGAGAGAGAGAGAATGATTGAGACAGAGAATGATAGAGAGAGATAATGATAGAGAGAGAGAGAGAATGATGGAGAGAGAGAATGATAGTGAGAGAGAATGATAGAGAGAGTGAATGATAGTGAGAGAGAATGATAGAGAGAGAGAATGATAGTGAGAGAGAATGATAGTAAGAGAGAATGATAGAGACAGAGAATGATAGAGAGAAAGAAGGATACAGAGAGAGAGAATGATTGAGACAGAGAATGATAGAGACAGAGGATGATAGAGAGAGATGATGATAGAGACAGAGACTGATAGAAAGAGAGAGAATGATGGAGAGAGAAAGATAGAGAGAGGGAATGATATAGAGAGAGAGAATGATAGAGAGAGAGAATGATGGACAGAGAGAATGATAATGAGAGAGAATGATAGAGACAGAGAATGATAGAGAGAGATAATGATAGAGACAGAGAATGATAGAAAGAGAGAGAACGATGGAGAGAGAGAGAATGATAGAGAGAGTGAATAATAGTGAGAGAGAATGATAGAGAGAGATAATGATAGAGACAGAGAATGATAGAAAGAGAGAGAACGATGGAGAGAGAGAGAATGATAGAGAGAGTGAATAATAGTGAGAGAGAATGATAGAGAGAGAGAATGATAGTGAGAAAGAATGATAGAGACAGAGAATGATAGAGAAAGAGAATGATAGAGAGAAAGAATGATAGAGAAAGAGAATGATGGAGAGAGAGAGAATGATGGAGAGAGAGAGAATGATGGAGAGAGAGAGAATGATGGAGAGAGAGAGAATGATAGAGAGAGAGACTGATAGAAAGAGAGAATGATGGAGAGAGAGAATGATAGACAGAGAGAATGATAGAGACAGAGAATGATAGCGAGAAAGAATGATAGAGAGAGAATGATAGCGTGAGATAATGATAGAGACAGAGAATGATAGAAAGAGAGAGAAGAGAAATGAAGAGAGAGAGAATAGAGAGAGAGAGAGAATGATGGAGAGAGACAGAGAATGATGGAGAGAGAAAATGACAGAGAGAAAGAATGATAGAGAGAGAGAATGATGGAGAGAGAGAATGATAGAGATACAGAATGATAGTGAGAGAGAATGATAGAGATAGAGAATGATAGAGATAGAGAATGAAAGTGAGAGAGAATGATAGAGACAGAGAATGATAGAGAAAGAGAATGATGGAGAGAGAGAGAATGATGGAGATAGAGAATGATAGTGAGAGAGAATGATAGAGAGAGAGAATGATAGAGACAGAGAATGATAGAGAGAGAGAATGATAGAGACAGAGAATGATAGAGAGAGAGAATGATAGAGAGAGAATGATGGAGAGAGAGAATGATAGGGAGAGAGAATGATAGTGAGAGAGAATGATAGAGACAGAGAATGATACAGAGAAAGAATGATACAGAGAGAGAGAGAATTATTGGGACAGAGAATGATAGAAATAGAGAGAAGATAAATGGAGAGAGAGAGAGAATGATAGAGAGAGAAAATGATAGAGAGAAAGAATGATAGAGAGAGAGAATGATGGAGAGAGAGAATGATAGAGATACAGAATGATAGTGAGAGAGAATGATAGACATAGAGAATGATAGAGATAGAGAATGATAGTGAGAGAGAATGATAGAGACAGAGAATGATAGAGAAAGAGAATGATGGAGAGAGAGAGAATGATGGAGAGAGAGAGAATGATGGAGAGAGAGAATGATTGAGACAGAGAATGATAGAGACAGAGAATGATAGAGAGAAAGAATGATAGGAACAGAGAATGATAGAGAGAGAGAATGATAGAGACAGAGAATGATAGAGAGAGAGAATGATAGAGAGAGAGAATGATAGAGAGAGAATGATAGAGAGAGAATGATGGAGAGGGAATATAATGGAGAGAAAGAATGATAGAGAGAGAGAATGATGGAGAGAGAGAATGATAGAGATACAGAATGATAGTGAGAGAGAATGATAGAGATAGAGAATGATAGAGATAGAGAATGATAGTGAGAAAGAATGATAGAGACAGAGAATGATAGAGAGACAGAATGATAGAGAAAGAGAATGATGGAGAGCGAGAGAATGATTGAGACAGAGAATGATAGAGACAGAGAATGATAGAGAGAAAGAATGATAGAGACAGAGAATGATAGAGAGAGAGAATGATAGAGAGAGAATGATAGAGAGAGGATGATAGAGAGAGAGAATGATAGAGAGAGAGAATGCTGGAGAGAGAAAATGCTAGAGAGAGAGAATGATAATGAGAGAGAACGATAGAGACAAAGAATGATAGAGAGAGAGAGAATGATGGAGAGAGAGAATGATAGTGAGAGAGAATGATAGTGAGAGAGAATGATGGGAAGAGAGAAAGATAGAGAGAGAGAGAATGATAGAGAGAGAGAACGATAGAGAGAGAATGATAGAGAGAGAATGATAGAGAGAGAATGATAGAGAGAGAATGATAGAGAAAGAGAATGATAGAGAGAGAGAATGCTGTAGAGAGAGAGAATGATAGAGAGAGAGAATGATAATGAGAGAGAATGATGGAGACAGAGAATGATAGAGAGAGAGACAATGATGGAGAGAGAGAATGATAGTGAAGAGAGAATGTTAGACAGAGAGAATGATAGTGAGAGAGAATGATAGTGAGAGAGAATGATAGAGACAGAGAATGATAGAGAGAAAGAATGATACAGAGAGAGAGAATGATTGAGACAGAGAATGATAGAGACAGAGAATGATAGAGAGAGATAATGATACAGACAGAGACTGATAGAAAGAGAGAGAATGATGGAGAGAGAGAATGATGGAGAGAGAGAAAGATAGAGAGAGAGAATGATGGTGAGAGAGAATGATAGAGAGAAAGAATGATAGAGAGAGAGAATGATAGTGAGAGAGAATGATAGAAAGAGTGAATGATAGTAAGAGAGAATGATAGAGAGAGAGAATGATAATGAGAGAGAATGATAGTGAGAGAGAATGTTACAGAGAGAGAATGATAGAGAGAGAATGATAGAGAGAGAGAATGATAGTGAGAGAGAATGATAGGGAGAGAATGATGGAGAGAGAGAATGATAGAAAGAGAGAATGATAGAAAGAGAGAATGATAGAAAGAGAGAATGATAGTGAGAGAGAATGATGGAAAGAGAGAAAGATAGAGAGAGAGAGGGTGATAGAGAGAGAGAATGATTGAGACAGAGAATGATAGAGACAGAGAATGATAGCGAGAAAGAATGATAGTGAGAGAATGATAGAGAGAGATAATGATAGAGACAGAGAATGATAGAAAGAGAGAGAAGAGAAATGAAGAGAGAGAGAGAATGATGGAGAGGGAATATAATGGAGAGAAAGAATGATAGAGAGAGAGAATGATGGAGAGAGAGAATGATAGAGATACAGAATGATAGTGAGAGAGAATGATAGAGATAGAGAATGATAGAGATAGAGAATGATAGTGAGAAAGAATGATAGAGACAGAGAATGATAGAGAGAAAGAATGATAGAGAAAGAGAATGATGGAGAGCGAGAGAATGATTGAGACAGAGAATGATAGAGACAGAGAATGATAGAGAGAAAGAATGATAGAGACAGAGAATGATAGAGAGAGAGAATGATAGAGAGAGAATGATAGAGAGAGAATGATAGAGAGAGAATGATAGAGAGAGAGAATGATAGAGAGAGAGAATGCTGGAGAGAGAGAATGCTAGAGAGAGAGAATGATAATGAGAGAGAACGATAGAGACAGAGAATGATAGAGAGAGAGAGAATGATGGAGAGAGAGAATGATAGTGAGAGAGAATGATAGTGAGAGAGAATGATGGGAAGAGAGAAAGATAGAGAGAGAGAGAATGATAGAGAGAGAGAATGATAGAGAGAGAATGATAGAGAGAGAATGATAGAGAGAGAATGATAGAGAGAGAATGATAGAGAAAGAGAATGATAGAGAGAGAGAATGCTGTAGAGAGAGAGAATGATAGAGAGAGAGAATGATAATGAGAGAGAATGATGGAGACAGAGAATGATAGAGAGAGAGACAATGATGGAGAGAGAGAATGATAGTGAGAGAGAATGATAGTGAGAGAGAATGATGGGAAGAGAGAAAGATAGAGAGAGAGAGAATGATAGAGAGAGAGAATGATAGAGACAGAGAATGATAGAGAGAGAGAGAATGATGGAGAGAGAGAATGAGAGTGAGAGAGAATGATAGAGAGAGTGAATGATAGTGAAGAGAGAATGTTAGACAGAGAGAATGATAGTGAGAGAGAATGATAGTGAGAGAGAATGATAGAGACAGAGAATGATAGAGAGAAAGAATGATACAGAGAGAGAGAATGATTGAGACAGAGAATGATAGAGACAGAGAATGATAGAGAGAGATAATGATACAGACAGAGACTGATAGAAAGAGAGAGAATGATGGAGAGAGAGAAAGATAGAGAGAGAGAATGATGGTGAGAGAGAATGATAGAGAGAAAGAATGATAGAGAGAGAGAATGATAGTGAGAGAGAATGATAGAAAGAGTGAATGATAGTGAGAGAGAATGATAGAGAGAGAGAATGATAATGAGAGAGAATGATAGTGAGAGAGAATGTTACAGAGAGAGAATGATAGAGAGAGAATGATAGAGAGAGAGAATGATAGTGAGAGAGAATGATAGGGAGAGAATGATGGAGAGAGAGAATGATAGAAAGAGAGAATGATAGAAAGAGAGAATGATAGAAAGAGAGAATGATAGTGAGAGAGAATGATGGAAAGAGAGAAAGATAGAGAGAGAGAGGATGATAGAGACAGAGAATGATTGAGACAGAGAATGATAGAGACAGAGAATGATAGCGAGAAAGAATGATAGTGAGAGAATGATAGAGAGAGATAATGATAGAGACAGAGAATGATAGAAAGAGAGAGAAGAGAAATGGAGAGAGAGAGAGAATGATGGAGAGGGAATATAATGGAGAGAAAGAATGATAGAGAGAGAGAATGATGGAGAGAGAGAATGATAGAGATACAGAATGATAGTGAGAGAGAATGATAGAGATAGAGAATGATAGTGAGAAAGAATGATAGAGACAGAGAATGATAGAGAGAAAGAATGATAGAGAAAGAGAATGATGGAGAGCGAGAGAATGATTGAGACAGAGAATGATAGAGACAGAGAATGATAGAGAGAAAGAATGATAGAGACAGAGAATGATAGAGAGAGAGAATGATAGAGAGAGAATGATAGAGAGAGAATGATAGAGAGAGAGAATGATAGAGAGAGAGAATGCTGGAGAGAGAGAATGATAGAGAGAGAGAATGATAATGAGAGAGAACGATAGAGACAGAGAATGATAGAGAGAGAGAGAATGATGGAGAGAGAGAATGATAGTGAGAGAGAATGATAGTGAGAGAGAATGATGGGAAGAGAGAAAGATAGAGAGAGAGAGAATGATAGAGAGAGAGAACGATAGAGAGAGAATGATAGAGAGAGAATGATAGAGAGAGAATGATAGAGAGAGAATGATAGAGAGAGAATGATAGAGAGAGAATGATAGAGAGAGAATGATAGAGAAAGAGAATGATAGAGAGAGAGAATGCTGTAGAGAGAGAGAATGATAGAGAGAGAGAATGATAATGAGAGAGAATGATGGAGACAGAGAATGATAGAGAGAGAGACAATGATGGAGAGAGAGAATGATAGTGAAGAGAGAATGTTAGACAGAGAGAATGATAGTGAGAGAGAATGATAGTGAGAGAGAATGATAGAGACAGAGAATGATAGAGAGAAAGAATGATACAGAGAGAGAGAATGATTGAGACAGAGAATGATAGAGACAGAGAATGATAGAAAGAGATAATGATACAGACAGAGACTGATAGAAAGAGAGAGAATGATGGAGAGAGAGAATGATGGAGAGAGAGAAAGATAGAGAGAGAGAATGATGGTGAGAGAGAATGATAGAGAGAAAGAATGATAGAGAGAGAGAATGATAGTGAGAGAGAATGATAGAAAGAGTGAATGATAGTAAGAGAGAATGATAGAGAGAGAGAATGATAATGAGAGAGAATGATAGTGAGAGAGAATGTTACAGAGAGAGAATGATAGAGAGAGAATGATAGAGAGAGAGAATGATAGTGAGAGAGAATGATAGGGAGAGAATGATGGAGAGAGAGAATGATAGAAAGAGAGAATGATAGAAAGAGAGAATGATAGAAAGAGAGAATGATAGTGAGAGAGAATGATGGAAAGAGAGAAAGATAGAGAGAGAGAGGGTGATAGAGAGAGAGAATGATTGAGACAGAGAATGATAGAGACAGAGAATGATAGCGAGAAAGAATGATAGTGAGAGAATGATAGAGAGAGATAATGATAGAGACAGAGAATGATAGAAAGAGAGAGAAGAGAAATGAAGAGAGAGAGAGAATGATGGAGAGGGAATATAATGGAGAGAAAGAATGATAGAGAGAGAGAATGATGGAGAGAGAGAATGATAGAGATACAGAATGATAGTGAGAGAGAATGATAGAGATAGAGAATGATAGAGATAGAGAATGATAGTGAGAAAGAATGATAGAGACAGAGAATGATAGAGAGAAAGAATGATAGAGAAAGAGAATGATGGAGAGCGAGAGAATGATTGAGACAGAGAATGATAGAGACAGAGAATGATAGAGAGAAAGAATGATAGAGAGAGAGAATGATAGAGAGAGAATGATAGAGAGAGAATGATAGAGAGAGAGAATGATAGAGAGAGAGAATGCTGGAGAGAGAGAATGCTAGAGAGAGAGAATGATAATGAGAGAGAACGATAGAGACAGAGAATGATAGAGAGAGAGAGAATGATGGAGAGAGAGAATGATAGTGAGAGAGAATGATAGTGAGAGAGAATGATGGGAAGAGAGAAAGATAGAGAGAGAGAGAATGATAGAGAGAGAGAATGATAGAGAGAGAATGATAGAGAGAGAATGATAGAGAGAGAATGATAGAGAGAGAATGATAGAGAAAGAGAATGATAGAGAGAGAGAATGCTGTAGAGAGAGAGAATGATAGAGAGAGAGAATGATAATGAGAGAGAATGATGGAGACAGAGAATGATAGAGAGAGAGACAATGATGGAGAGAGAGAATGATAGTGAGAGAGAATGATAGTGAGAGAGAATGATGGGAAGAGAGAAAGATAGAGAGAGAGAGAATGATAGAGAGAGAGAATGATAGAGACAGAGAATGATAGAGAGAGAGAGAATGATGGAGAGAGAGAATGAGAGTGAGAGAGAATGATAGAGAGAGTGAATGATAGTGAAGAGAGAATGTTAGACAGAGAGAATGATAGTGAGAGAGAATGATAGTGAGAGAGAATGATAGAGACAGAGAATGATAGAGAGAAAGAATGATACAGAGAGAGAGAATGATTGAGACAGAGAATGATAGAGACAGAGAATGATAGAGAGAGATAATGATACAGACAGAGACTGATAGAAAGAGAGAGAATGATGGAGAGAGAGAAAGATAGAGAGAGAGAATGATGGTGAGAGAGAATGATAGAGAGAAAGAATGATAGAGAGAGAGAATGATAGTGAGAGAGAATGATAGAAAGAGTGAATGATAGTGAGAGAGAATGATAGAGAGAGAGAATGATAATGAGAGAGAATGATAGTGAGAGAGAATGTTACAGAGAGAGAATGATAGAGAGAGAATGATAGAGAGAGAGAATGATAGTGAGAGAGAATGATAGGGAGAGAATGATGGAGAGAGAGAATGATAGAAAGAGAGAATGATAGAAAGAGAGAATGATAGAAAGAGAGAATGATAGTGAGAGAGAATGATGGAAAGAGAGAAAGATAGAGAGAGAGAGGATGATAGAGACAGAGAATGATTGAGGCAGAGAATGATAGAGACAGAGAATGATAGCGAGAAAGAATGATAGTGAGAGAATGATAGAGAGAGATAATGA
The DNA here is from genome assembly GCA_963669185.1 of Dyspetes luteomarginatus. Lineage (NCBI taxonomy): Eukaryota > Metazoa > Arthropoda > Insecta > Hymenoptera > Ichneumonidae > Dyspetes > Dyspetes luteomarginatus. The sequence continues at coordinate 11,893,459 of OY769905.1, forward strand.
TAGAGACAGAGAATGATAGAAAGAGAGAGAAGAGAAATGGAGAGAGAGAGAGAATGATGGAGAGGGAATATAATGGAGAGAAAGAATGATAGAGAGAGAGAATGATGGAGAGAGAGAATGATAGAGATACAGAATGATAGTGAGAGAGAATGATAGAGATAGAGAATGATAGTGAGAAAGAATGATAGAGACAGAGAATGATAGAGAGAAAGAATGATAGAGAAAGAGAATGATGGAGAGCGAGAGAATGATTGAGACAGAGAATGATAGAGACAGAGAATGATAGAGAGAAAGAATGATAGAGACAGAGAATGATAGAGAGAGAGAATGATAGAGAGAGAATGATAGAGAGAGAATGATAGAGAGAGAGAATGATAGAGAGAGAGAATGCTGGAGAGAGAGAATGATAGAGAGAGAGAATGATAATGAGAGAGAACGATAGAGACAGAGAATGATAGAGAGAGAGAGAATGATGGAGAGAGAGAATGATAGTGAGAGAGAATGATAGTGAGAGAGAATGATGGGAAGAGAGAAAGATAGAGAGAGAGAGAATGATAGAGAGAGAGAACGATAGAGAGAGAATGATAGAGAGAGAATGATAGAGAGAGAATGATAGAGAGAGAATGATAGAGAAAGAGAATGATAGAGAGAGAGAATGCTGTAGAGAGAGAGAATGATAGAGAGAGAGAATGATAATGAGAGAGAATGATGGAGACAGAGAATGATAGAGAGAGAGACAATGATGGAGAGAGAGAATGATAGTGAAGAGAGAATGTTAGACAGAGAGAATGATAGTGAGAGAGAATGATAGTGAGAGAGAATGATAGAGACAGAGAATGATAGAGAGAAAGAATGATACAGAGAGAGAGAATGATTGAGACAGAGAATGATAGAGACAGAGAATGATAGAAAGAGATAATGATACAGACAGAGACTGATAGAAAGAGAGAGAATGATGGAGAGAGAGAATGATGGAGAGAGAGAAAGATAGAGAGAGAGAATGATGGTGAGAGAGAATGATAGAGAGAAAGAATGATAGAGAGAGAGAATGATAGTGAGAGAGAATGATAGAAAGAGTGAATGATAGTAAGAGAGAATGATAGAGAGAGAGAATGATAATGAGAGAGAATGATAGTGAGAGAGAATGTTACAGAGAGAGAATGATAGAGAGAGAATGATAGAGAGAGAGAATGATAGTGAGAGAGAATGATAGGGAGAGAATGATGGAGAGAGAGAATGATAGAAAGAGAGAATGATAGAAAGAGAGAATGATAGAAAGAGAGAATGATAGTGAGAGAGAATGATGGAAAGAGAGAAAGATAGAGAGAGAGAGGGTGATAGAGAGAGAGAATGATTGAGACAGAGAATGATAGAGACAGAGAATGATAGCGAGAAAGAATGATAGTGAGAGAATGATAGAGAGAGATAATGATAGAGACAGAGAATGATAGAAAGAGAGAGAAGAGAAATGAAGAGAGAGAGAGAATGATGGAGAGGGAATATAATGGAGAGAAAGAATGATAGAGAGAGAGAATGATGGAGAGAGAGAATGATAGAGATACAGAATGATAGTGAGAGAGAATGATAGAGATAGAGAATGATAGAGATAGAGAATGATAGTGAGAAAGAATGATAGAGACAGAGAATGATAGAGAGAAAGAATGATAGAGAAAGAGAATGATGGAGAGCGAGAGAATGATTGAGACAGAGAATGATAGAGACAGAGAATGATAGAGAGAAAGAATGATAGAGAGAGAGAATGATAGAGAGAGAATGATAGAGAGAGAATGATAGAGAGAGAGAATGATAGAGAGAGAGAATGCTGGAGAGAGAGAATGCTAGAGAGAGAGAATGATAATGAGAGAGAACGATAGAGACAGAGAATGATAGAGAGAGAGAGAATGATGGAGAGAGAGAATGATAGTGAGAGAGAATGATAGTGAGAGAGAATGATGGGAAGAGAGAAAGATAGAGAGAGAGAGAATGATAGAGAGAGAGAATGATAGAGAGAGAATGATAGAGAGAGAATGATAGAGAGAGAATGATAGAGAGAGAATGATAGAGAAAGAGAATGATAGAGAGAGAGAATGCTGTAGAGAGAGAGAATGATAGAGAGAGAGAATGATAATGAGAGAGAATGATGGAGACAGAGAATGATAGAGAGAGAGACAATGATGGAGAGAGAGAATGAAAGTGAGAGAGAATGATAGTGAGAGAGAATGATGGGAAGAGAGAAAGATAGAGAGAGAGAGAATGATAGAGAGAGAGAATGATAGAGACAGAGAATGATAGAGAGAGAGAGAATGATGGAGAGAGAGAATGAGAGTGAGAGAGAATGATAGAGAGAGTGAATGATAGTGAAGAGAGAATGTTAGACAGAGAGAATGATAGTGAGAGAGAATGATAGTGAGAGAGAATGATAGAGACAGAGAATGATAGAGAGAAAGAATGATACAGAGAGAGAGAATGATTGAGACAGAGAATGATAGAGACAGAGAATGATAGAGAGAGATAATGATACAGACAGAGACTGATAGAAAGAGAGAGAATGATGGAGAGAGAGAAAGATAGAGAGAGAGAATGATGGTGAGAGAGAATGATAGAGAGAAAGAATGATAGAGAGAGAGAATGATAGTGAGAGAGAATGATAGAAAGAGTGAATGATAGTGAGAGAGAATGATAGAGAGAGAGAATGATAATGAGAGAGAATGATAGTGAGAGAGAATGTTACAGAGAGAGAATGATAGAGAGAGAATGATAGAGAGAGAGAATGATAGTGAGAGAGAATGATAGGGAGAGAATGATGGAGAGAGAGAATGATAGAAAGAGAGAATGATAGAAAGAGAGAATGATAGAAAGAGAGAATGATAGTGAGAGAGAATGATGGAAAGAGAGAAAGATAGAGAGAGAGAGGATGATAGAGACAGAGATTGATTGAGACAGAGAATGATAGAGACAGAGAATGATAGCGAGAAAGAATGATAGTGAGAGAATGATAGAGAGAGATAATGATAGAGACAGAGAATGATAGAAAGAGAGAGAAGAGAAATGGAGAGAGAGAGAGAATGATGGAGAGGGAATATAATGGAGAGAAAGAATGATAGAGAGAGAGAATGATGGAGAGAGAGAATGATAGAGATACAGAATGATAGTGAGAGAGAATGATAGAGATAGAGAATGATAGTGAGAAAGAATGATAGAGACAGAGAATGATAGAGAGAAAGAATGATAGAGAAAGAGAATGATGGAGAGCGAGAGAATGATTGAGACAGAGAATGATAGAGACAGAGAATGATAGAGAGAAAGAATGATAGAGACAGAGAATGATAGAGAGAGAGAATGATAGAGAGAGAATGATAGAGAGAGAATGATAGAGAGAGAGAATGATAGAGAGAGAGAATGCTGGAGAGAGAGAATGATAGAGAGAGAGAATGATAATGAGAGAGAACGATAGAGACAGAGAATGATAGAGAGAGAGAGAATGATGGAGAGAGAGAATGATAGTGAGAGAGAATGATAGTGAGAGAGAATGATGGGAAGAGAGAAAGATAGAGAGAGAGAGAATGATAGAGAGAGAGAACGATAGAGAGAGAATGATAGAGAGAGAATGATAGAGAGAGAATGATAGAGAGAGAATGATAGAGAAAGAGAATGATAGAGAGAGAGAATGCTGTAGAGAGAGAGAATGATAGAGAGAGAGAATGATAATGAGAGAGAATGATGGAGACAGAGAATGATAGAGAGAGAGACAATGATGGAGAGAGAGAATGATAGTGAAGAGAGAATGTTAGACAGAGAGAATGATAGTGAGAGAGAATGATAGTGAGAGAGAATGATAGAGACACAGAATGATAGAGAGAAAGAATGATACAGAGAGAGAGAATGATTGAGACAGAGAATGATAGAGACAGAGAATGATAGAAAGAGATAATGATACAGACAGAGACTGATAGAAAGAGAGAGAATGATGGAGAGAGAGAATGATGGAGAGAGAGAAAGATAGAGAGAGAGAATGATGGTGAGAGAGAATGATAGAGAGAAAGAATGATAGAGAGAGAGAATGATAGTGAGAGAGAATGATAGAAAGAGTGAATGATAGTAAGAGAGAATGATAGAGAGAGAGAATGATAATGAGAGAGAATGATAGTGAGAGAGAATGTTACAGAGAGAGAATGATAGAGAGAGAATGATAGAGAGAGAGAATGATAGTGAGAGAGAATGATAGGGAGAGAATGATGGAGAGAGAGAATGATAGAAAGAGAGAATGATAGAAAGAGAGAATGATAGAAAGAGAGAATGATAGTGAGAGAGAATGATGGAAAGAGAGAAAGATAGAGAGAGAGAGGGTGATAGAGAGAGAGAATGATTGAGACAGAGAATGATAGAGACAGAGAATGATAGCGAGAAAGAATGATAGTGAGAGAATGATAGAGAGAGATAATGATAGAGACAGAGAATGATAGAAAGAGAGAGAAGAGAAATGAAGAGAGAGAGAGAATGATGGAGAGGGAATATAATGGAGAGAAAGAATGATAGAGAGAGAGAATGATGGAGAGAGAGAATGATAGAGATACAGAATGATAGTGAGAGAGAATGATAGAGATAGAGAATGATAGAGATAGAGAATGATAGTGAGAAAGAATGATAGAGACAGAGAATGATAGAGAGAAAGAATGATAGAGAAAGAGAATGATGGAGAGCGAGAGAATGATTGAGACAGAGAATGATAGAGACAGAGAATGATAGAGAGAAAGAATGATAGAGAGAGAGAATGATAGAGAGAGAATGATAGAGAGAGAATGATAGAGAGAGAGAATGATAGAGAGAGAGAATGCTGGAGAGAGAGAATGCTAGAGAGAGAGAATGATAATGAGAGAGAACGATAGAGACAGAGAATGATAGAGAGAGAGAGAATGATGGAGAGAGAGAATGATAGTGAGAGAGAATGATAGTGAGAGAGAATGATGGGAAGAGAGAAAGATAGAGAGAGAGAGAATGATAGAGAGAGAGAATGATAGAGAGAGAATGATAGAGAGAGAATGATAGAGAGAGAATGATAGAGAGAGAATGATAGAGAAAGAGAATGATAGAGAGAGAGAATGCTGTAGAGAGAGAGAATGATAGAGAGAGAGAATGATAATGAGAGAGAATGATGGAGACAGAGAATGATAGAGAGAGAGACAATGATGGAGAGAGAGAATGATAGTGAGAGAGAATGATAGTGAGAGAGAATGATGGGAAGAGAGAAAGATAGAGAGAGAGAGAATGATAGAGAGAGAGAATGATAGAGACAGAGAATGATAGAGAGAGAGAGAATGATGGAGAGAGAGAATGAGAGTGAGAGAGAATGATAGAGAGAGTGAATGATAGTGAAGAGAGAATGTTAGACAGAGAGAATGATAGTGAGAGAGAATGATAGTGAGAGAGAATGATAGAGACAGAGAATGATAGAGAGAAAGAATGATACAGAGAGAGAGAATGATTGAGACAGAGAATGATAGAGACAGAGAATGATAGAGAGAGATAATGATACAGACAGAGACTGATAGAAAGAGAGAGAATGATGGAGAGAGAGAAAGATAGAGAGAGAGAATGATGGTGAGAGAGAATGATAGAGAGAAAGAATGATAGAGAGAGAGAATGATAGTGAGAGAGAATGATAGAAAGAGTGAATGATAGTGAGAGAGAATGATAGAGAGAGAGAATGATAATGAGAGAGAATGATAGTGAGAGAGAATGTTACAGAGAGAGAATGATAGAGAGAGAATGATAGAGAGAGAGAATGATAGTGAGAGAGAATGATAGGGAGAGAATGATGGAGAGAGAGAATGATAGAAAGAGAGAATGATAGAAAGAGAGAATGATAGAAAGAGAGAATGATAGTGAGAGAGAATGATGGAAAGAGAGAAAGATAGAGAGAGAGAGGATGATAGAGACAGAGAATGATTGAGACAGAGAATGATAGAGACAGAGAATGATAGCGAGAAAGAATGATAGTGAGAGAATGATAGAGAGAGATAATGATAGAGACAGAGAATGATAGAAAGAGAGAGAAGAGAAATGGAGAGAGAGAGAGAATGATGGAGAGGGAATATAATGGAGAGAAAGAATGATAGAGAGAGAGAATGATGGAGAGAGAGAATGATAGAGATACAGAATGATAGTGAGAGAGAATGATAGAGATAGAGAATGATAGTGAGAAAGAATGATAGAGACAGAGAATGATAGAGAGAAAGAATGATAGAGAAAGAGAATGATGGAGAGCGAGAGAATGATTGAGACAGAGAATGATAGAGACAGAGAATGATAGAGAGAAAGAATGATAGAGACAGAGAATGATAGAGAGAGAGAATGATAGAGAGAGAATGATAGAGAGAGAATGATAGAGAGAGAGAATGATAGAGAGAGAGAATGCTGGAGAGAGAGAATGATAGAGAGAGAGAATGATAATGAGAGAGAACGATAGAGACAGAGAATGATAGAGAGAGAGAGAATGATGGAGAGAGAGAATGATAGTGAGAGAGAATGATAGTGAGAGAGAATGATGGGAAGAGAGAAAGATAGAGAGAGAGAGAATGATAGAGAGAGAGAACGATAGAGAGAGAATGATAGAGAGAGAATGATAGAGAGAGAATGATAGAGAGAGAATGATAGAGAAAGAGAATGATAGAGAGAGAGAATGCTGTAGAGAGAGAGAATGATAGAGAGAGAGAATGATAATGAGAGAGAATGATGGAGACAGAGAATGATAGAGAGAGAGACAATGATGGAGAGAGAGAATGATAGTGAAGAGAGAATGTTAGACAGAGAGAATGATAGTGAGAGAGAATGATAGTGAGAGAGAATGATAGAGACAGAGAATGATAGAGAGAAAGAATGATACAGAGAGAGAGAATGATTGAGACAGAGAATGATAGAGACAGAGAATGATAGAGAGAGATAATGATACAGACAGAGACTGATAGAAAGAGAGAGAATGATGGAGAGAGAGAATGATGGAGAGAGAGAAAGATAGAGAGAGAGAATGATGGTGAGAGAGAATGATAGAGAGAAAGAATGATAGAGAGAGAGAATGATAGTGAGAGAGAATGATAGAAAGAGTGAATGATAGTAAGAGAGAATGATAGAGAGAGAGAATGATAATGAGAGAGAATGATAGTGAGAGAGAATGTTACAGAGAGAGAATGATAGAGAGACAATGATGGAGAGAGAGAATGATAGTGAGAGAGAATGATAGTGAGAGAAAATGATGGGAAGAGAGAAAGATAGAGAGAGAGAGAATGATAGAGAGAGAGAATGATAGAGACAGAGAATGATAGAGAGAGAGAGAATGATGGAGAGAGAGAATGAGAGTGAGAGAGAATGATAGAGAGAGTGAATGATAGTGAAGAGAGAATGTTAGACAGAGAGAATGATAGTGAGAGAGAATGATAGTGAGAGAGAATGATAGAGACAGAGAATGATAGAGAGAAAGAATGATACAGAGAGAGAGAATGATTGAGACAGAGAATGATAGAGACAGAGAATGATAGAGAGAGATAATGATACAGACAGAGACTGATAGAAAGAGAGAGAATGATGGAGAGAGAGAAAGATAGAGAGAGAGAATGATGGTGAGAGAGAATGATAGAGAGAAAGAATGATAGAGAGAGAGAATGATAGTGAGAGAGAATGATAGAAAGAGTGAATGATAGTGAGAGAGAATGATAGAGAGAGAGAATGATAATGAGAGAGAATGATAGTGAGAGAGAATGTTACAGAGAGAGAATGATAGAGAGAGAATGATAGAGAGAGAGAATGATAGTGAGAGAGAATGATAGGGAGAGAATGATGGAGAGAGAGAATGATAGAAAGAGAGAATGATAGAAAGAGAGAATGATAGAAAGAGAGAATGATAGAAAGAGAGAATGATAGTGAGAGAGAATGATGGAAAGAGAGAAAGATAGAGAGAGAGAGGATAATAGAGACAGAGAATGATTGAGACAGAGAATGATAGAGACAGAGAATGATAGCGAGAAAGAATGATAGTGAGAGAATGATAGAGAGAGATAATGATAGAGACAGAGAATGATAGAAAGAGAGAGAAGAGAAATGGAGAGAGAGAGAGAATGATGGAGAGGGAATATAATGGAGAGAAAGAATGATAGAGAGAGAGAATGATGGAGAGAGAGAATGATAGAGATACAGAATGATAGTGAGAGAGAATGATAGAGATAGAGAATGATAGTGAGAAAGAATGATAGAGACAGAGAATGATAGAGAGAAAGAATGATAGAGAAAGAGAAAGATGGAGAGCGAGAGAATGATTGAGACAGAGAATGATAGAGACAGAGAATGATAGAGAGAAAGAATGATAGAGACAGAGAATGATAGAGAGAGAGAATGATAGAGAGAGAATGATAGAGAGAGAATGATAGAGAGAGAGAATGATAGAGAGAGAGAATGCTGGAGAGAGAGAATGATAGAGAGAGAGAATGATAATGAGAGAGAACGATAGAGACAGAGAATGATAGAGAGAGAGAGAATGATGGAGAGAGAGAATGATAGTGAGAGAGAATGATAGTGAGAGAGAATGATGGGAAGAGAGAAAGATAGAGAGAGAGAGAATGATAGAGAGAGAGAATGATAGAGAGAGAATGATAGAGAGAGAATGATAGAGAGAGAATGATAGAGAGAGAATGATAGAGAAAGAGAATGATAGAGAGAGAGAATGCTGTAGAGAGAGAGAATGATAGAGAGAGAGAATGATAATGAGAGAGAATGATAGAGACAGAGAATGATAGAGAGAGAGACAATGATGGAGAGAGAGAATGATAGTGAGAGAGAATGATGGGAAGAGAGAAAGATAGAGAGAGAGAGAATGATAGAGAGAGAGAATGATAGAGACAGAGAATGATAGAGAGAGAGAGAATGATGGAGAGAGAGAATGAGAGTGAGAGAGAATGATAGAGAGAGTGAATGATAGTGAAGAGAGAATGTTAGACAGAGAGAATGATAGTGAGAGAGAATGATAGTGAGAGAGAATGATAGAGACAGAGAATGATAGAGAGAAAGAATGATACAGAGAGAGAGAATGATTGAGACAGAGAATGATAGAGACAGAGAATGATAGAGAGAGATAATGATACAGACAGAGACTGATAGAAATAGAGAGAATGATGGAGAGAGAGAAAGATAGAGAGAGAGAATGATGGTGAGAGAGAATGATAGAGAGAAAGAATGATAGAGAGAGAGAATGATAGGGAGAGAATGATGGAGAGAGAGAATGATAGAAAGAGAGAATGATAGAAAGAGAGAATGATAGTGAGAGAGAATGATGGAAAGAGAGAAAGATAGAGAGAGAGAGGATGATAGAGAGAGAGAATGATTGAGACAGAGAATGATAGAGACAGAGAATGATAGAGACAAAGAATGATAGAGAGAGATAATGATAGAGACAGAGAATGATAGAGAGAGAGAGAATGATGGAGAGAGAGAATGATAGAAAGAGAGAATGATAGAAAGAGAGAATGATAGTGAGAGAGAATGATGGAAAGAGAGAAAGATAGAGAGAGAGAGAGAAATAGAGAGAGAGAATGATAGAGAGAAAGAATAATAGAGAGAGAGAATGATGGAGAGAGAGAATGATAGAGATAGAGAATGATGGTGAGAGAGAATGATAGAGACAGAGAATGATAGAGAGAGAGAATGATAGAGAGAAAGAATGATCGAGAAAGAGAATGATGGAGAGAGAGAGAATGATGGAGAGAGAGAGAATGATGGAGAGAGAGAGAATGATAGAGAGAGAGACTGATAGAGAGAAAGAATGATAGAGAGAGAGAATGATAGAGACAGAGAATGATAGAGAGAAAGAATGATAGAGAGAGAGAATGATAGAGACAGAGAATGATAGACAGAAAGAATGATAGAGAAAGAGAATGATGGAGAGAGAGAGAATGATTGAGACAGAGAATGATAGAGAGAAAGAATGATAGAGAAACAGAATGATGGAGAGAGAGAGAATGATGGAGAGAGAGAGAATAATAGAGAGAGAGAATGATAGAGCGAAAGAATGATAGAGATAGAGAATGATGGTGAGAGAGAATGATAGAGACAGAGAATGATAGAGAGAGAGAATGATAGAGAGAAAGAATGATAGAGAAAGAGAGAATGATGGAGAGAGAGAGAATGATGGAGAGAGAGAGAATGATGGAGAGAGAGAGAATGATGGAGAGAGAGAGAATGATAGAGAGAGAGACTGATAGAAAGAGAGAATGATAGAGAGAGAGAATGATAGAGACAGAGAATGATAGAGAGAGAGAATGATAGAGAGAGAGAATGATAGAGAGATAATGATAGAGAGAGAATGATAGAGAGACAGAATGATAGAGAGAGAGAATGCTGGAGAGAGAGAATGATAGAGAGAGAGAATGATAGAGACAGAGAATGATAAAGAGAGAGAGAATGATGGAAAGAGAGAATGATAGTGAGAAAGAATGATAGAGACAGAGAATGGTAGACAGAAAGTATGATGGAGAGAAAGAATGATAGAGCAAGAGAATGATGGATAGAGAGAGAATGATAGAGAGAAAGAATGATAGAGAAAGAGAATGACGGAGAGAGAGAGAATGATGGAGAGAGAATGATGGAGAGAGAATGATAGAGAGACAGAATGATAGAGAGAAAGAATGATAGAGAGAGAATGATGGAGAGAGAGAATGATAGAGAGAGAGAATGATAGTGAGAGAGAATGATAGAGACAGAGAATAATAGAGAGAAAGAATGATACAGAGAGAGAGAGAATGATTGAGACAGAGAATGATAGTGAGAGAGAATGATAGAGAGAAAGAATGATAGTGAGAGAGAATGATAGTAAGAGAGAATGATAGAGACAGAGAATGATACAGAGAGAGAGAGAATGATTGAGACAGAGAACGATAGAGACAGAGAATGATAGAGAGAGATAATGATAGAGACAGAGACTGATAGAAAGCGAGAGAATGATGGAGAGAGAGAAAGATAGAGAGAGGGAATGATAGAGAGAGAGAGAATGATAAAGAGAGAGAATGATGGAGAGAGAGAATGATAATGAGAGAGAATGATAGAGACAGAGAATGATAGAGAGAGATAATGATAGAGACAGAGAATGATAGAAAGAGAGAGAACGATGGAGAGAGAGAGAATGATAGAGAGAGTGAATAATAGTGAGAGAGAATGATAGAGAGAGAGAATAATAGTGAGAGAGAATGATAGAGACAGAGAATGATAGAGAGAGAGAATGATAGAGAGAAAGAATGATAGAGAAAGAGAATGATGGAGAGAGAGAGAATGATGGAGAGAGAGAGAATGATTGAGAGAGAGAGAATGATGGAGAGAGAGAGAATGATAGAGAGAGAGACTGATAGAAAGAGAGAATGATGGAGAGAGAGAATAACAGAGATAGAGAATGATAATGAGAGAGAATGATAGAGACAGAGAATGATAGCGAGAAAGAATGATAGAGAGAGAATGATAGAGAGAGATAATGATAGAGACAGAGAATGATAGATAGAGAGAGAAGAGAAATGGAGAGAGAGAGAATAGAGTGAGAGAGAGAATGATGGAGAGAGAGAGAGAATGATGGAGAGAGAATATGATAGAGAGAAAGAATGATAGAGAGAGAGAATGATGGAGAGAGAGAATGATAGAGATCCAGAATGATAGTGAGAGAGAATGATAGAGATAGAGAATGATAGAGATAGAGAATGATAGTGAGAGAGAATGATAGAGACAGAGAATGATAGAGAAAAAGCATGATAGAGAAAGAGAATGATGGAGAGAGAGAATGATCGAGACAGAGAATGATAGAGACAGAGAATGATAGAGAGAGAGAATGATAGAGACAGAGAATGATAGAGAGAGAGAATGATAGAGACAGAGAATGATAGAGAGAGAGAATGATAGAGAGAGAGAATGATAGAGAGAGAATGATAGAGAGAGAATGATAGAGAGAGAGAATGATAGAGAGAGAGAATGCTGGAGAGAGAGAATGATAGAGAGAGAGAATGATAGAGACAGAGAATGATAGAGAGAGAGAGAGAATGATGGAGAGATAGAATGATAGAGAGAGAATGATAGAGAGAGAGAATGATAGAGAAAGAGAGAATGATAGAGAAAGAGAAAATGATAGATAGAGAGAATGATAGAGAGAGAGAGAGAGAGAGAGAGAGAGAGAGAGAGAGAATGATAGAGAAAGAGAATGATGGAGAGAGAGAATGATGGAGAAAGAGAATGATAGAGAGAGACAATGATAGAGAGAGAGAATGATAGAGAGAAAATGATAGAGAGAGAGAATGATAGAGAGAGAATGATAGAGAGAAAATGATAGAGAGAGAAAATGATAGAGAGAGAGAATGATAGACAGAGAATGATAGAGAGAGAGAATGATAGAGACAGAGAATGATAGAGAGAGAGAGAATGATGGAGAGAGAGAATGAGAGTGAGAGAGAATGATAGAGAGAGTGAATGATAGTGAAGAGAGAATGTTAGACAGAGAGAATGATAGTGAGAGAGAATGATAGTGAGAGAGAATGATAGAGACAGAGAATGATAGAGAGAAAGAATGATACAGAGAGAGAGAATGATTGAGACAGAGAATGATAGAGACAGAGAATGATAGAGAGAGATAATGATACAGACAGAGACTGATAGAAATAGAGAGAATGATGGAGAGAGAGAAAGATAGAGAGAGAGAATGATGGTGAGAGAGAATGATGGAGAGAAAGAATGATAGAGAGAGAGAATGATAGGGAGAGAATGATGGAGAGAGAGAATGATAGAAAGAGAGAATGATAGAAAGAGAGAATGATAGTGAGAGAGAATGATGGAAAGAGAGAAAGATAGAGAGAGAGAGGATGATAGAGAGAGAGAATGATTGAGACAGAGAATGATAGAGACAGAGAATGATAGAGACAAAGAATGATAGAGAGAGATAATGATAGAGACAGAGAATGATAGAGAGAGAGAGAATGATGGAGAGAGAGAATGATAGAAAGAGAGAATGATAGAAAGAGAGAATGATAGTGAGAGAGAATGATGGAAAGAGAGAAAGATAGAGAGAGAGAGGATGATAGAGAGAGAGAATGATTGAGACAGAGAATGATAGAGACAGAGAATGATAGAGACAAAGAATGATAGAGAGAGATAATGATAGAGACAGAGAATGATAGAGAGAGAGAGAATGATGGAGAGAGAGAATGAGAGTGACAGAGAATGATAGAGAGAGAGAGAATGATTGAGACATAGAATGATAGAGACAGAGAATGATAGAGAGAAAGAATGATAGAGAAACAGAATGATGGAGAGAGAGAGAATGATAGAGAGAGAGAGAGAAATAGAGAGAGAGAATGATAGAGAGAAAGAATAATAGAGAGAGAGAATGATGGAGAGAGAGAATGATAGAGATAGAGAATGATGGTGAGAGAGAATGATAGAGACAGAGAATGATAGAGAGAGAGAATGATAGAGAGAAAGAATGATCGAGAAAGAGAATGATGGAGAGAGAGAGAATGATGGAGAGAGAGAGAATGATGGAGAGAGAGAGAATGATAGAGAGAGAGACTGATAGAGAGAAAGAATGATAGAGAGAGAGAATGATAGAGACAGAGAATGATAGAGAGAAAGAATGATAGAGAGAGAGAATGATAGAGACAGAGAATGATAGACAGAAAGAATGATAGAGAAAGAGAATGATGGAGAGAGAGAGAATGATTGAGACAGAGAATGATAGAGAGAAAGAATGATAGAGAAACAGAATGATGGAGAGAGAGAGAATGATGGAGAGAGAGAGAATAATAGAGAGAGAGAATGATAGAGCGAAAGAATGATAGAGATAGAGAATGATGGTGAGAGAGAATGATAGAGACAGAGAATGATAGAGAGAGAGAATGATAGAGAGAAAGAATGATAGAGAAAGAGAGAATGATGGAGAGAGAGAGAATGATGGAGAGAGAGAGAATGATGGAGAGAGAGAGAATGATGGAGAGAGAGAGAATGATAGAGAGAGAGACTGATAGAAAGAGAGAATGATAGAGAGAGAGAATGATAGAGACAGAGAATGATAGAGAGAGAGAATGATAGAGAGAGAGAATGATAGAGAGATAATGATAGAGAGAGAATGATAGAGAGACAGAATGATAGAGAGAGAGAATGCTGGAGAGAGAGAATGATAGAGAGAGAGAATGATAGAGACAGAGAATGATAAAGAGAGAGAGAATGATGGAAAGAGAGAATGATAGTGAGAAAGAATGATAGAGACAGAGAATGGTAGACAGAAAGTATGATGGAGAGAAAGAATGATAGAGCAAGAGAATGATGGATAGAGAGAGAATGATAGAGAGAAAGAATGATAGAGAAAGAGAATGACGGAGAGAGAGAGAATGATGGAGAGAGAATGATGGAGAGAGAATGATAGAGAGACAGAATGATAGAGAGAAAGAATGATAGAGAGAGAATGATGGAGAGAGAGAATGATAGAGAGAGAGAATGATAGTGAGAGAGAATGATAGAGACAGAGAATAATAGAGAGAAAGAATGATACAGAGAGAGAGAGAATGATTGAGACAGAGAATGATAGTGAGAGAGAATGATAGAGAGAAAGAATGATAGTGAGAGAGAATGATAGTAAGAGAGAATGATAGAGACAGAGAATGATACAGAGAGAGAGAGAATGATTGAGACAGAGAACGATAGAGACAGAGAATGATAGAGAGAGATAATGATAGAGACAGAGACTGATAGAAAGCGAGAGAATGATGGAGAGAGAGAAAGATAGAGAGAGGGAATGATAGAGAGAGAGAGAATGATAAAGAGAGAGAATGATGGAGAGAGAGAATGATAATGAGAGAGAATGATAGAGACAGAGAATGATAGAGAGAGATAATGATAGAGACAGAGAATGATAGAAAGAGAGAGAACGATGGAGAGAGAGAGAATGATAGAGAGAGTGAATAATAGTGAGAGAGAATGATAGAGACAGAGAATGATAGAGAGAGAGAATGATAGAGAGAAAGAATGATAGAGAAAGAGAATGATGGAGAGAGAGAGAATGATGGAGAGAGAGAGAATGATTGAGAGAGAGAGAATGATGGAGAGAGAGAGAATGATAGAGAGAGAGACTGATAGAAAGAGAGAATGATGGAGAGAGAGAATAACAGAGATAGAGAATGATAATGAGAGAGAATGATAGAGACAGAGAATGATAGCGAGAAAGAATGATAGAGAGAGAATGATAGAGAGAGATAATGATAGAGACAGAGAATGATAGATAGAGAGAGAAGAGAAATGGAGAGAGAGAGAATAGAGTGAGAGAGAGAATGATGGAGAGAGAGAGAGAATGATGGAGAGAGAATATGATAGAGAGAAAGAATGATAGAGAGAGAGAATGATGGAGAGAGAGAATGATAGAGATCCAGAATGATAGTGAGAGAGAATGATAGAGATAGAGAATGATAGAGATAGAGAATGATAGTGAGAGAGAATGATAGAGACAGAGAATGATAGAGAAAAAGCATGATAGAGAAAGAGAATGATGGAGAGAGAGAATGATCGAGACAGAGAATGATAGAGACAGAGAATGATAGAGAGAGAGAATGATAGAGACAGAGAATGATAGAGAGAGAGAATGATAGAGACAGAGAATGATAGAGAGAGAGAATGATAGAGAGAGAGAATGATAGAGAGAGAATGATAGAGAGAGAATGATAGAGAGAGAGAATGATAGAGAGAGAGAATGCTGGAGAGAGAGAATGATAGAGAGAGAGAATGATAGAGACAGAGAATGATAGAGAGAGAGAGAGAATGATGGAGAGATAGAATGATAGAGAGAGAATGATAGAGAGAGAGAATGATAGAGAAAGAGAGAATGATAGAGAAAGAGAAAATGATAGATAGAGAGAATGATAGAGAGAGAGAGAGAGAGAGAGAGAGAGAGAGAGAGAGAATGATAGAGAAAGAGAATGATGGAGAGAGAGAATGATGGAGAAAGAGAATGATAGAGAGAGACAATGATAGAGAGAGAGAATGATAGAGAGAAAATGATAGAGAGAGAGAATGATAGAGAGAGAATGATAGAGAGAAAATGATAGAGAGAGAAAATGATAGAGAGAGAGAATGATAGACAGAGAATGATAGAGAGAGAGAATGATAGAGAGAGAGAATGATACAGAGTGAGAATGATAGAGAGATAGAATGATAGAGAGAGAGAATGATAGAGAGAGGGAATGATAGAGAGAGATAATGATAGACGGAGAATGATAGAGAGAGAGAACGATGGACAGAGAGAATGATAGAAAGAGAATGATAGAGAGAGAGAATGATAGAAAAAGAGAATGATGGAGAAAGAGAATGATAGAGAGAGAGAATGATAGAGAGAGAGAATGATAGAGAGAGAATAATGGAGAGAGAGAATGATGGAGAGAGAAAATGATAGGGAGAGAGAATGATAGAGAGAGAGAGAGAGAGAGAGAGAGAGAGAGAGAGAGAGAGAGAGAGAGAGAGAGAGAGAGAGAGAGAGAGAGAGAGAGAGAGAGAGAGAGAGAGAGAGAGAGAGAAGAGAGAGAGAGAGAGAGAGAGAGAGAGAGAGAGAGAGAGAGAGCGAGAGAGAGAGCGAGAATGATAGAGAGAGAGAATGATAGAGAGAGAGAATGATAGAAAGCGAATGATAGAGAGAGAGAATGATAGAGAGAGAGAATGATAGAGAGAGAGAATGATAGAGAGAGAGAATGATAGAGAGAGAATGATAGAGAGAGAGAATGATAGAGAAAGAGAGAATGATAGAGAAAGAGAAAATGATAGATAGAGAGAATGATAGAGAGAGAGAGAGAGAGAGAGAGAGAGGAAATGATAGAGAAAGAGAATGATGGAGAGGGAAAATGATGGAGAGAGAGAATGATGGAGAGAGAGAATGATAGAGAGAGAATGATAGAGAGAGAATGATGGAGAGAGAGAATGATAGGGAGAGAGAATGATAGTGAGAGAGAATGATAGAGACAGAGAATGATACAGAGAAAGAATGATACAGAGAGAGAGAGAATGATTGGGACAGAGAATGATAGAAATAGAGAGAAGATAAATGGAGAGAGAGAGAGAATGATAGAGAGAGAAAATGATAGAGAGAAAGAATGATAGAGAGAGAGAATGATGGAGAGAGAGAATGATAGAGATACAGAATGATAGTGAGAGAGAATGATAGACATAGAGAATGATAGAGATAGAGAATGATAGTGAGAGAGAATGATAGAGACAGAGAATGATAGAGAAAGAGAATGATGGAGAGAGAGAGAATGATGGAGATAGAGAATGATAGTGAGAGAGAATGATAGAGACAGAGAATGATAGAGAAAGAGAATGATGGAGAGAGAGAGAATGATGGAGAGAGAGAGAATGATGGAGAGAGAGAATGATTGAGACAGAGAATGATAGAGACAGAGAATGATAGAGAGAAAGAATGATAGGAACAGAGAATGATAGAGAGAGAGAATGATAGAGACAGAGAATGATAGAGAGAGAGAATGATAGAGAGAGAGAATGATAGAGAGAGAATGATAGAGAGAGAATGATGGAGAGGGAATATAATGGAGAGAAAGAATGATAGAGAGAGAGAATGATGGAGAGAGAGAATGATAGAGATACAGAATGATAGTGAGAGAGAATGATAGAGATAGAGAATGATAGAGATAGAGAATGATAGTGAGAAAGAATGATAGAGACAGAGAATGATAGAGAGACAGAATGATAGAGAAAGAGAATGATGGAGAGCGAGAGAATGATTGAGACAGAGAATGATAGAGACAGAGAATGATAGAGAGAAAGAATGATAGAGACAGAGAATGATAGAGAGAGAGAATGATAGAGAGAGAATGATAGAGAGAGAATGATAGAGAGAGAGAATGATAGAGAGAGAGAATGCTGGAGAGAGAGAATGCTAGAGAGAGAGAATGATAATGAGAGAGAACGATAGAGACAAAGAATGATAGAGAGAGAGAGAATGATGGAGAGAGAGAATGATAGTGAGAGAGAATGATAGTGAGAGAGAATGATGGGAAGAGAGAAAGATAGAGAGAGAGAGAATGATAGAGAGAGAGAACGATAGAGAGAGAATGATAGAGAGAGAATGATAGAGAGAGAATGATAGAGAAAGAGAATGATAGAGAGAGAGAATGCTGTAGAGAGAGAGAATGATAGAGAGAGAGAATGATAATGAGAGAGAATGATGGAGACAGAGAATGATAGAGAGAGAGACAATGATGGAGAGAGAGAATGATAGTGAAGAGAGAATGTTAGACAGAGAGTATGATAGTGAGAGAGAATGATAGAGACAGAGAATGATAGAGAGAAAGAATGATACAGAGAGAGAGAATGATTGAGACAGAGAATGATAGAGACAGAGAATGATAGAGAGAGATAATGATACAGACAGAGACTGATAGAAAGAGAGAGAATGATGGAGAGAGAGAATGATGGAGAGAGAGAAAGATAGAGAGAGAGAATGATGGTGAGAGAGAATGATAGAGAGAAAGAATGATAGAGAGAGAGAATGATAGTGAGAGAGAATGATAGAAAGAGTGAATGATAGTAAGAGAGAATGATAGAGAGAGAATGATAATGAGAGAGAATGATAGTGAGAGAGAATGTTACAGAGAGAGAATGATAGAGAGAGAATGATAGAGAGAGAGAATGATAGTGAGAGAGAATGATAGGGAGAGAATGATGGAGAGAGAGAATGATAGAAAGAGAGAATGATAGAAAGAGAGAATGATAGAAAGAGAGAATGATAGTGAGAGAGAATGATGGAAAGAGAGAAAGATAGAGAGAGAGAGGGTGATAGAGAGAGAGAATGATTGAGACAGAGAATGATAGAGACAGAGAATGATAGCGAGAAAGAATGATAGTGAGAGAATGATAGAGAGAGATAATGATAGAGACAGAGAATGATAGAAAGAGAGAGAAGAGAAATGAAGAGAGAGAGAGAATGATGGAGAGGGAATATAATGGAGAGAAAGAATGATAGAGAGAGAGAATGATGGAGAGAGAGAATGATAGAGATACAGAATGATAGTGAGAGAGAATGATAGAGATAGAGAATGATAGAGATAGAGAATGATAGTGAGAAAGAATGATAGAGACAGAGAATGATAGAGAGAAAGAATGATAGAGAAAGAGAATGATGGAGAGCGAGAGAATGATTGAGACAGAGAATGATAGAGACAGAGAATGATAGAGAGAAAGAATGATAGAGACAGAGAATGATAGAGAGAGAGAATGATAGAGAGAGAATGATAGAGAGAGAATGATAGAGAGAGAGAATGATAGAGAGAGAGAATGCTGGAGAGAGAGAATGCTAGAGAGAGAGAATGATAATGAGAGAGAACGATAGAGACAGAGAATGATAGAGAGAGAGAGAATGATGGAGAGAGAGAATGATAGTGAGAGAGAATGATAGTGAGAGAGAATGATGGGAAGAGAGAAAGATAGAGAGAGAGAGAATGATAGAGAGAGAGAATGATAGAGAGAGAATGATAGAGAGAGAATGATAGAGAGAGAATGATAGAGAGAGAATGATAGAGAGAGAATGATAGAGAAAGAGAATGATAGAGAGAGAGAATGCTGTAGAGAGAGAGAATGATAGAGAGAGAGAATGATAATGAGAGAGAATGATGGAGACAGAGAATGATAGAGAGAGAGACAATGATGGAGAGAGAGAATGATAGTGAGAGAGAATGATAGTGAGAGAGAATGATGGGAAGAGAGAAAGATAGAGAGAGAGAGAATGATAGAGAGAGAGAATGATAGAGAGAGAGAATGATAGAGACAGAGAATGATAGAGAGAGAGAGAATGATGGAGAGAGAGAATGAGAGTGAGAGAGAATGATAGAGAGAGTGAATGATAGTGAAGAGAGAATGTTAGACAGAGAGAATGATAGTGAGAGAGAATGATAGTGAGAGAGAATGATAGAGACAGAGAATGATAGAGAGAAAGAATGATACAGAGAGAGAGAATGATTGAGACAGAGAATGATAGAGACAGAGAATGATAGAGAGAGATAATGATACAGACAGAGACTGATAGAAAGAGAGAGAATGATGGAGAGAGAGAAAGATAGAGAGAGAGAATGATGGTGAGAGAGAATGATAGAGAGAAAGAATGATAGAGAGAGAGAATGATAGTGAGAGAGAATGATAGAAAGAGTGAATGATAGTGAGAGAGAATGATAGAGAGAGAGAATGGTAATGAGAGAGAATGATAGTGAGAGAGAATGTTACAGAGAGAGAATGATAGAGAGAGAATGATAGAGAGAGAGAATGATAGTGAGAGAGAATGATAGGGAGAGAATGATGGAGAGAGAGAATGATAGAAAGAGAGAATGATAGAAAGAGAGAATGATAGAAAGAGAGAATGATAGTGAGAGAGAATGATGGAAAGAGAGAAAGATAGAGAGAGAGAGGATGATAGAGACAGAGAATGATTGAGACAGAGAATGATAGAGACAGAGAATGATAGCGAGAAAGAATGATAGTGAGAGAATGATAGAGAGAGATAATGATAGAGACAGAGAATGATAGAAAGAGAGAGAAGAGAAATGGAGAGAGAGAGAGAATGATGGAGAGGGAATATAATGGAGAGAAAGAATGATAGAGAGAGAGAATGATGGAGAGAGAGAATGATAGAGATACAGAATGATAGTGAGAGAGAATGATAGAGATAGAGAATGATAGTGAGAAAGAATGATAGAGACAGAGAATGATAGAGAGAAAGAATGATAGAGAAAGAGAATGATGGAGAGCGAGAGAATGATTGAGACAGAGAATGATAGAGACAGAGAATGATAGAGAGAAAGAATGATAGAGACAGAGAATGATAGAGAGAGAGAATGATAGAGAGAGAATGATAGAGAGAGAATGATAGAGAGAGAGAATGATAGAGAGAGAGAATGCTGGAGAGAGAGAATGATAGAGAGAGAGAATGATAATGAGAGAGAACGATAGAGACAGAGAATGATAGAGAGAGAGAGAATGATGGAGAGAGAGAATGATAGTGAGAGAGAATGATAGTGAGAGAGAATGATGGGAAGAGAGAAAGATAGAGAGAGAGAGAATGATAGAGAGAGAGAACGATAGAGAGAGAATGATAGAGAGAGAATGATAGAGAGAGAATGATAGAGAGAGAATGATAGAGAAAGAGAATGATAGAGAGAGAGAATGCTGTAGAGAGAGAGAATGATAGAGAGAGAGAATGATAATGAGAGAGAATGATGGAGACAGAGAATGATAGAGAGAGAGACAATGATGGAGAGAGAGAATGATAGTGAAGAGAGAATGTTAGACAGAGAGAATGATAGTGAGAGAGAATGATAGTGAGAGAGAATGATAGAGACAGAGAATGATAGAGAGAAAGAATGATACAGAGAGAGAGAATGATTGAGACAGAGAATGATAGAGACAGAGAATGATAGAGAGAGATAATGATACAGACAGAGACTGATAGAAAGAGAGAGAATGATGGAGAGAGAGAATGATGGAGAGAGAGAAAGATAGAGAGAGAGAATGATGGTGAGAGAGAATGATAGAGAGAAAGAATGATAGAGAGAGAGAATGATAGTGAGAGAGAATGATAGAAAGAGTGAATGATAGTAAGAGAGAATGATAGAGAGAGAGAATGATAATGAGAGAGAATGATAGTGAGAGAGAATGTTACAGAGAGAGAATGATAGAGAGAGAATGATAGAGAGAGAGAATGATAGTGAGAGAGAATGATAGGGAGAGAATGATGGAGAGAGAGAATGATAGAAAGAGAGAATGATAGAAAGAGAGAATGATAGAAAGAGAGAATGATAGTGAGAGAGAATGATGGAAAGAGAGAAAGATAGAGAGAGAGAGGGTGATAGAGAGAGAGAATGATTGAGACAGAGAATGATAGAGACAGAGAATGATAGCGAGAAAGAATGATAGTGAGAGAATGATAGAGAGAGATAATGATAGAGACAGAGAATGATAGAAAGAGAGAGAAGAGAAATGAAGAGAGAGAGAGAATGATGGAGAGGGAATATAATGGAGAGAAAGAATGATAGAGAGAGAGAATGATGGAGAGAGAGAATGATAGAGATACAGAATGATAGTGAGAGAGAATGATAGAGATAGAGAATGATAGAGATAGAGAATGATAGTGAGAAAGAATGATAGAGACAGAGAATGATAGAGAGAAAGAATGATAGAGAAAGAGAATGATGGAGAGCGAGAGAATGATTGAGACAGAGAATGATAGAGACAGAGAATGATAGAGAGAAAGAATGATAGAGACAGAGAATGATAGAGAGAGAGAATGATAGAGAGAGAATGATAGAGAGA